>JAOPTO010001084.1:0-62586 GCA_033822845.1 Tetrapedia diversipes | reverse complement strand
AACGTATATACGCGTCCAAAGGGTTAAACTTTAAACAAAATAATTCTAATTTTAACATGGTAACTGATGCACCACATTATTACCTTTACTTTACCCTCTGAGTGCTAAATACTTCCAGTAGAAGTGCTCCGTGGGGACGGCGCTCTATTAGCAATTGTGTTGCTCTAAGTGGTGTAGAATTTATTTGTGGGTCAGGCTTATAGTAAGAGAATTAATTTGAATGTACTTATAATCGTCGAATGTCGCATTTATATGCATTATCTTTTATATGCATGGGTAATGGGGGGTTGCCAACATCGAATGTTCGAGAAGGCCTCCTTTTTACACATTAGAATAAACCGCCATCGAACATTCGAGAAGGCCCTTTCCGCGCACCTGCGCTACACGCTAGGATCGAACATTCGCGAAGAACAAGTGACGAACGCCACACACACTCACACTGATCGCTATCCATTCTTTCACTGTATAATTGTAAATTTGGCACCTCTACAATGAGAGCCAGGAAAAATTGACCAACGCATATACGCGCCCATAATCTACGCGAGTAAATATCACCAGATACGCATATACACGTCGATAGGTCACACAAGTACCTTTCGTCAAACGCATATATGCGCCCATAGCAGTCAAACGGTTAAACGTCGAGCATCGAGTCTCGAGGCGCGTGTTCTGTCTTCTCTTTTCGGGCCCCGGGTATTCCTGTGCTGTAAACAACGCCGCTGCAACAAGCAGATTTATCGGATCACCGATCGAGATGAAATTCCATTATTTATCGTGGGCGAACCTCGAGCCCGACCTTCGTCGAGTTTTCTCGCTTGTTCCATCGCAAACAGTCGAACGTTTGCTTATGGCCGCGGGAAGTAAGCTTGATCGATCGAATCTATGGCGTACAGCCAGTCGCAAGAGTCTAGGATACGCTTGTTACGTTTTAGGTACTTAAAATAGAGCGATACAAATTTGTAACGTTCGGTGGATATTAATACAGTTGTTCGTTAAAATTAGACGGGTTCTGATAAATTCACGATGATTCCTCTATTTGTTCACAACAAGCAAAGGCTTCAAAAGCTGAATTTTTAAAAATGTACGAAATAGCGAATTGTGCGAAAGTGTATGTTAGTAAAGCGCTGATGGACCGCCTTTAGAAGTTCAAAAAAAATTTAGCTTCTTATGCTCCCTGGAATTGTCGAGAGGGGGAAATGTGGAGACTTGCAAAGGACTCTGCGAGTATTTTCCGGATTCTATAAAGCTGCAATCAAACACCCGTGCTTCACTCCCCCGCAGCGATTAGGGGTGACTGGCCGTTTGGGTCCGATGGACGGGCCGAGCTTCGGGCTCTATTACAGGAAAATTCTACTTTTACTTTATTTAGTAGAGCGAGAGATGGGACTCGGATGTGAATAGCATAAAAGTGAAGTGATTGGAATATTAATAAGTGTATATTTAAAATAATTTTACGGTAACAACTTAAACGACTTTACAATTTAGCAACTGCTACGTTCCGAATCACGCTCTTTCTACGTTCACAGAGAAAACATTTCTGTCTTCAGAGTCATATATTCTTCCAAACAATTAATTATCAATCTTTGTCACTCGGTGCATTCGGTCACGATCACCCAAAATTCCTCAATCTCGACGTTTTCTCAAGTGCTCATCTTTCACGCCTTAGAAACACTCGAGTCCAAACATTCTGCGTTCACGCGTAGCGTCATTGAATTCAAATGTGTAAAAAAGTACAGTATGCGCATAAGTATGGAAAATTATACAAAATATCTAAGTATAGCAACGTGTACTGCACTTATTATAGAAGATTAAGGAAATTTCAATTTGAATGGGTATCTGGAAGAAAGACGTGCGTTACAAACCTTTTGAAACGAGTTTATGAGCGAGTCCAAACATTTTACCTTCACACGACTATCGCCCAACTCAAGTACTCCAGATTTTCCTGAACTCGCATCCACTCGATTGCATTCCTACATTATTGTTAACTGTTTGATACATGTACTCCCTTAGAGTACTCGCAGAGATGTTTCAAGTCACCACAGATGAAATTCCGTTATTTATCGCGCGTAACGGGGGGTCTGGTTCGGTTCATCTGATAGCCGAGTTCTCGTGTCCCATTGTTGAGTCCCATGATTGTCGACTCTTTGCGATTGAACATCAGCTGGATGGATACTCTCGAGAGTGGACGTCGATCTCGGCACCTTTCGCGTTGATTAATCCTGATCTTGCCGCCGGCGGTTTAACACACTCTACCGAGTCAGCTTGTTCGATCTCCTCTTTCTAGTCTTTGTGCAGCGGGTTGCGACCAGATTTTGACGGAATGGAAAGCGGAATCGAGGTAAATTTGACAAGAACCTAGCGAATTGGCAATGGGTTCGTTGAAAAGTAACGTTGGAACGTTTAAAGGGAGATTAATTCAGAAAAATTGAATCCAAGTATAATGATATTCTTTAATCGTGAACGTAGGTGTTGATGTTATCTGGAATATGTTTATGAATTTATATTACAGATTAAAGATAATGCTTGTGATTGAGAAAATGAAAGTTTATTACAGAAATGCAACATTACTTTTTAACGCTGAAAGTAACGACAATTAACGTGTACTTATTTGCATTGAAGAGATCAGATTAGAAATTACACGAAAAGCTACCAAATACGTAGAAAATAAATCCTCTGCTGAAAATCATAGTAAATTTTGGAAGCTTCACCATAGCGAATTTATAAGGTTGCTATGAACAATCATCGATTAGTCATTTTGACTGGTTTGGTAGTTCTAGCGTTAATCCACTCGATACAATCGAATTCTAAATTGTTAACCCTAGATTCATAAACATTCGTCTCACAGACGGTACAAAATACATAAGCAGTTGTAACTTTTAAAGTGAAAGAAGTAGAAAGATAAACTTCGATCGCTCAGAATACCTATTATGTTCATTTTCATTTCAAAAAATTGATGATTAATAAACAACTTTTCAGATTTAAAGTGTATTTTATTGTTGCTTGTATTCTATCAAGTAAAAATCATCAATTTAATATGTTCGTCTGAGAGACGAATGTTTATGAATAGTGTGTGGTCTCCCACGCATGTTTATGAATCTAGGGTTAATTAGGTTTTGAAATTGTTGCGATAAAATTGTACTAAAATAACCAAGAGCTTGGAATGCTTAGACATTTCTAACCTAAACGTTTTCCCGTCAAACGGAAAAGTATTCTCGCGTTTTCACAGCAACACTTTTTCCTGTCATCTCCATCTTTCCTAGTCCCTTTTCAACGAGGTACTAATCTCGATGATCCAGCAGCTGATCCCCGACCGAATTACACGAGCACGGATTCGTTCGCTATTATCTGTTAAGAGCTCTGCGTGGCTTGTGTTGCTTTAGGTTCGGTTGATACCTCAGCGATATCGTTCGTCGAGCTTCCCCAGGAGCTAAACCCGCGTCTGGGTTAACTGCACACGCCCATGACCGAAGCACGAGGCAACGTTTGGCCCCGTGGTAGCAAGACGTACACATGGGCGTGATCGCGGAGACGTGTAACCTGCCAAGGGTCGATTTATATTATCCGATCAAACACGATCCATTTCCAACAAATCCATTTGGTGGAACGAAGAAAGATATGGTTATTTTCTTTACATAACGTTGCGGCTCAAACACCATCAGACATTATCGAGAACAACATTTTGGCTGACGCGATACTGTTCAACGGAAGTTGAGTTGGAACGTTTTTCCTTTTCTCTTACTTTTCCTCTCTCTCTTCGTCTAATAATAAGGCTGTACATACTAATTCTTTCAACGATAAATGCAAAATCGTTTTTAATCTATTCTGCAGAAAGTGAACACACAAAGTAAAACTTTTTTTTTCATCCGCATGTATGAGATTATAATTATTGATTGTAATTGTTAGAATTGTTAATTTTCCGTTCCATCAATTTCTTTATATTTAACCCTTTCAGTGCCAGGCATTTTACAGAGTACGTGCGAAGAATGCCACGGGCCGATTTGATATGCGCGCTTATATGAATAGGTTGTAAATATACTATTTAGTCTTCGGAAACTTAAAGAATATGAAATATAATGTTTTGTAGTAAAACTTTTAGTTATAAAATCTGTTTGATTATAAAATTGTTATATTCCTTTGTGTATATAGATTATATAAACTTTGAACTTAACAAGCAACGTAATATTTTAGGAATTATATTTATGTTGTGGAAAACATGCATCATGCAGACCCTCCTTGCAAATTGAACATATCGTTCGGGTTTTTCTTCGCTTTCCGCCGTCATCTTTACTCCTATCGGTTCGTGGCAGTTTTCGCATCAGGGTTGTAGGAGGGTTACCACTTGCGGTGGAAAAACGTGCCACGCACGTCGAGGTGCTTTTCTTACAGGAACGCCAGCGACGTGTTACGCACGTCGACTACGTGACAGTCTAAGAAATGTCATTTAGCTTTACACATTATAAGTTGTTTTAAAAAATGTCATTTAGCTTTAGCCATTCTAAATTGTTTTAAAAAATATCACACTCTGCAAAATTATTAATAAATAAATTTAGCACTCATACATATGTAATTTTATCACCACTTAATGCGTCTTTATATTCTCTTCTAGAACCCGCTTCGCAGCGATTTACGCTCGACTGTTCTGGCACGCGCAACTGTGAATTTCTTTCCACCATAAGTGGTTAAAACAAAAATTCGGCCTATAGGGATTTAAAAAAATCCCCAATAGCGTGAAGGGGACTTAGGGGAGAATCTTCCGCGGAACAGATCATTATGGCCGGATTAATTAACGTCCCGTGTTCGTAGCTTCTCCCGATGCAGCTCTCCGTTTCCCTTTAATTAAGTACGTCGCGAGGACTCGCCGGGACGTCTCCTGGAGAAGTTCCTCGCGTTTCACCCCGTGGAACACCCTGAGTCTCGCCCTGAGTCTCGGTGACACGACGCCACGGCGATCGTCTTTCGGTTCTCCCTCTGCCGCAGTTCCGTTCTCCGATGTGGCCTTCCTCTTGCTCTTTTTGTTCGCGCCTCGGGGGGCTTTGTCTTCCTTTGAATTCGTCGGCAGGTTCGCGCGGACGGAACAAAAACCATCGCGTTGAAAACTCGTTCCTCCGGATTCGCGGCGGATCGGCGAGGGCGAGGGGTGAGGGGGCGAAACTTGAAGCGGTGCTCGATTGGGAGCAGGAAAACACGGAGCCACTGACCGACAGAATGTTAATCGAGCAGCACAATGGACCTCGTCGGCGGGATCCTCGCTATTTCCAGGATGACTCAGAGTCTCGGTCGCAAAAGTAGTCTTCGTGCACTTGTGTTTAACCCTTTTGCTACGGCGCGCTCGTGACGAAATATGTTCGCTGTGAACGAAGCGCATTACTGACACTGAGGTACGGATTACTACGAACTAATTACAAGTCGTTTTTTGTTCTCTAAATTTTACAATGAAATTTATTACATTTAGTAATAGCATTTTATTTTCTAAAATATAAAAATTTATAATTATATCGCTGTTCGTACCCGAGCACCCATTTTTTGAGAGCGTATATATACGCTCTTTGTACATGAATGTTCGTTCTTCGAAAGCGTATATATACGCTTTTCGGAGTGAAAGGGTTAAGATAAAAACGGTGACTGAACACTTTGTGTATTTGTTAAAATTGAAGGGATTCTGAAGAAATGGTAATATTTCTTACGTTTGTTTATTATAAACGAACGATCTGTTGTGTAATTACTGTGTTTGTTGTAATGATTCGTTATTATGATCAATAATTTTATTAATTCTAATTTATTTATGATTTAACTACGTTTCAATTTACGCAGGGTTGTATTTTTTATTTATTTACGTTTCCTTGTAAACCAAACACTGAAAACATACTTTTTTCAGAACCTGCTTAGTTTTGTCAAAACCTACTGATTGATAGACCGCGGATTTGTGTAGGTATATGGATTTATGAGAAACTGAAACGCGTAAAATGGTGCAGAATGCAAACAATACCGACGAACGTAATAAATATGTCCACTGAAATATTTCCAGTGGAACCTCCTATATAGAAACTAAGGGAGAGTGTTTGGACAAAAGAATTCCCGAATAGTAGAGTTACTTATTCTTGTACTGAATATCACTTATTTAAATGGATATTAAGAAGGTTACGTAGTTTGCTTGAATATTAATTTTAATAATTTTTCAAAATAAAAATCTATATTATTAAACGACACTCTGTTCAAATAATACAACATCTTAGTACTACATTTATATAATGGGTGTTCAAATAACAAAGATTCTATCGCATTATATTTGGAGCAAACCAAATTTCTACCCAAGCCTCCCGTTATTTTAACGTGCCTGCATAAATCAGAATTTGCATAAAAGTCCAAAGTCTACCGATCAGTGTCGGTTAAATCGTGCCCGAAACCCTTGATCATGTACCTTTCAAGCGTTCGAAACTTGGCAAGGCGCATACCGATTTTTGCGATCGAGTGTATATCGGTCGAACGATTCCCTCCGGTCGACACCTCCATCGTGTGGTTCGCGGCCGGAACGTGGACTGGCCTGCAGCCAGACGAATTCGAGCCCTGCCTTCCTCCCGATACGAAAGATCGCGGGGTTGGCCGGCGCTTTTCCAAGGCGGACATCAAAGGAGCCAGAGAGATAATAGGGTTGTTCGAGTAACGCTTTCCCGTCTTTGATCATCGGGCTTCCATTGAATATCCTTCGTTGTCGTCGCTAATTGGTGGTAGTGGAATCTACTATTTCTTGCCCGGCTCCTCCTTCTGATGTTTATTTAGGCGCTGCCTTCCGTTGATATCTCGTTTGATGATTCGCGGCCCTTTTCGCTAGGCGAGGTTCCAATTTCGTCGGTTTCGGGACAGGCAAGTTGTTCTTGGCCTAAGCTTTCGTTTCTAACAGCAGATACATACCTACGGTGGGTACTTGTATATTCTATCCTTAATTGGATCTTCTATTTAATCAAAGTGTAACCCTTAAGCGTAAGTTACGTTGATCGATGAGGGATATGTTGAAGGTAATGTTTGTTACGAAAAATAGTTGATCGAGGTATGATCAGAGTTAGTTTTAATGAAAAATGTGTTTCAATTTGTTGTTCAAAATTGTTATACCTTCTGAGCTTCGTAACAGAACGGGGTAGAATAGGTATGTATTCGAGAAGCGTAGAAATTGCAAGATAAAAGTTCTAATCCGATTTATTCGACTATATCTACAATTTTGAAATAATTCTAATGTTTATAACTTACTTGGTTAAGAAATAATATCTCAGAAATATACTTATTCACTAATGTTTACAACAGTTCAGGCAGAGAGTAACCATGAAACGTCAATAAAATTGTAAACAACAATCTAAAGATTGTTTATAGATATTACACGAAATTGAACAATGTTAATTACAATCTTGTCTTCTATCATACCTACACCAAAGTTCTTTTGTTCGTATTAAAAAATTAAACTCAAAATCGTGCAACATTTTACGATATCATACATATCTCGTAAGTTTCTCAAGCCTATCACGAATCACGATTTTCATTCGACGGTCTTCTTTAACCAAGTCCTCCGAAAAGGCAGAAAGTCACGAGCGCGGGAAATGGCGTGGGATCGAAAGTATGCAAATCGGATCGCCGCTTAAGATACGAGAGGGCGGGTGGAGTCGGATTACGTAAGGATTGGCGGAAAACAATCTCTTTTGTTCTTACGATCGATTCGCTCGAGCATTAGGCGTGCCTCTGCCCCAACTCGGTTTTCGCGATAACAATTTCTCAGGATAGAAAGCACGCGCGAGCGATGCAACCACGGCAACGTGTTGGAATGTACGTCATTAATAGACTAATCGCGACATCAGATTCACGTTAACCCTTTTGCTTCGAGCGCCGGATATATCCGGCATCTTATAAATATACAGGGTGTTCGGACAGCCCTGGGCTTAAATTGAAAGAGTAACTCCCTGAGACATTCTAAGACGAAAATCAAGAGTAACGATTTTGCGTTTGAGGCTTTGTTTGCGAGTTATAACTAGTTAAAGATATCGTTTAATCCGGACCGTAACGACGCTTGAGCATCACTGTGGACTCAGCGACGTTACCGACCGAGTTGCCTCGGTTACCCGCTCTCAAGAGTCGAACGGTCCGGATTAAACGATATCGTTAATTAGTTATAACTCGTAAACAAAGCCTCAAACGCAAAATCGTTACTCTTGATTTTCGTCTTAGAATGTCTCAGGGAGTTACTCTTTCAATTTAAGCCCAGGGCTGTCCGAACACCCTGTATAAATACCTAAAAATATGTAAACTGTAATTGGTCTAACGTTATTTGAATAATTACTATAATTTTGTATAAATCTTCATGTTAACACATCTTGCGCGGATGTTTTTCCGCCAAACTCTCACAGCATCAGCAAAGTGCATTCAGAAGAATGCATTTCTACAACGAAAGTTTTGATCTTATCGTAAAAACAATATACAACCCCATCGATAACCATCCACCAATAATTGGTAGAAGATTAGTTTTGTCATTACCCGCGCTCGATTACCAATCCGCACAAAGCGACTGATAAAAATACTATCTATATATATAAATGAATATGTGTCTGTCTGTACTCGATAGATTCAAAAACCATACATCCAATCGCCCCGTGAAAATTTGAGAAATTATGAGGTATATCCCGGGGAAGCTTTTTGAAAATTATTTTTTTTTAAATCAGAGTTGGGATTCTAGATGCTCCCGAACAAATATCCCAAAAATATCAAAATAACATTTAATTAGTAATATTTGTTAAAAGTGTAACCATGAATAAATTGTAATTAATAAAATTCAACAAAAATTGTTGGTCATAATAGTAATTATTTTTGCAAATTTTGCTCATTAGATTAGAAACCCGTCATTTTGACGGGTCCCATAAACCTAGTTATATATACTGGGTTGGCAACTAAGTGGTTGCGGATTTTAAATCAGAATGTCAGCAATGTGCGTTTTGTTTTTCCATTTTTAAATTGGGATAAAAACGAAGCTAAATAAATAATCGATCAAATTTACTTACTAATTAAAGGTGGAAGTCCAAGTAACAAGAAAACAATATGGGATAGGTGCTTTGGACACGTTGCTAAAAGGAAAGAATGCTAAAACTATTTATCGACAAAATCCGCAATCATTTAGTTGCCAACCCAATATATTATATAAATTGTGAGCGCGCTGTCAATTGTCTGAATCGGTCAAACGCGCTGGATTTTCTTGGCAGGAAATCGGAAGCTGTTCGTGGAACGCAAACGGTTAACCGATCAATTGATCATGATTACGCCCCAGACGTCTTAAAAATACTACTTGTCTCCAAACATTGTTTATTATTTCACGATTCCTTTTGTGGCCCCGAAATATACGTGTCATAAGAAGTGTATTATGCTTACTATGTTTACTATGCCTCGCGTGATCGGCAGACAGCATGTAGGCCAAGGGGTTAACACGTTGAACGCCCAGCGTAAATCGGTGGAGTTTCTCCCAGGACCCAAACCCGAGACTCGGGCTGTAAACAGCGCAATGTTATATTTACTTTATAATTTATTGTTACTTTATATCGTATATACTTATCATAATTGTGTTAAAAATAAAATTAGTATAAATTACCTCCAAAATCTTGTTTTAATTAGAAAAGTGTCAACCGTTTACGAGAAACATAGCCGTCACCCAGATACGGGTGACGTGGCGTTCAACGTGTTAATTGTAATAAATGTAGTACAAAAGGGAATAGTAATCAAATTTCTTACACAACGATTATAAATCGTGTAACGTAGACGCAAGTAAGGAGGAAGCGACGGAAATGGCGGTTAATTCGGTAGCGCATGCAAACGAGCAACGGCCGCGTAATCGTTCGGATGCAAATTAATTGTCCGTTTCGAGTGGCCCGCGAAAATTGTGTTATCGGCCTTGGTCAACGTATTCGATTAACATTTTCGAGCGGATGAAGCACCGCCAGTCAGCCGCCGGTTAAAAAGTGCAGTTACTCGTTTTCCAACGTGCCGCTAACGAGATTCCTCTCGTTTAATTGCGTTCGCCGTTGAGAATCGGAAATATTCGACGGTAATTTTGTAGCTCTTTCTTTTTGTTCCCCGTCGAACAGGTAGAATTAGTGGTTTTTTCGATGTATTTGTTACAAGTGCATCGCACAATTATAAGATACTATCTGTCTCCCGCGTTTTTGTTTTTTTCTTTTTTAATTATATACATCGCTTACTTTTGTATAATTTTAAATGGCCCAGTAAATTTAATCAATATCGAATATTAAATTTATTAGATCGCAATAAATTAAATATTCGATATTGATTAAATGTGTTGCCAATATCAATAACAATTCAATTTAATTCGTAACGGTTCGCTTCGCAAGTTAACGTAAGGTTAATTGGAGAAGGAAATGGAAAGTTTAGGCTCTGCAATGATGAATCAATAGGACATGTCTTTTTGTATGTATAGATTACGAGAAGTTCCATGGAAAGAAAATTTTATTTATTACAGATTTACAGATTTATACAGAATCGAGAGAAATACCGTATATTTTATCCGTTACTCTTTTTATTTATGTGCAACATTGTAATTCTAATCTGTATTACATATATTTGTTTGTGTATAACTTGTAGTAAGAGATATGCATGTTAGAGCTGAACGTCAAATATCTAAACTTTGATCTATAATATAGAAACGTTTAATTTATTCTTATACTAAGTTCTTGTTAGATTCAGTGGCGGGCAAAAGTTTAAGAACAAAGGGTCGAAGAAAGTAAATTAAGTAATTAAAATAAAAAATAACAGTATAAATAAAATTCGTATTCTATGCTAATCAACAAACAGTGAAAAGGCGGTAAAAATAAATATATGAACAATATTTGCATACCATAAAACTATTGTCCTGTCGTCTTAAACTGTTACCCGCTACTCAATTTGACGGGTTTCAGACTTCACCAGTAAAATTTGTAAAAATAGTAATTATTATCCCTAGCAATTTTTATTGAATTTTATTGATGGAGAGATACAAATATACCCAAATCTATTTCTCTCTCAGCTCTGCAATTTCAAATTCTTTCTGATGTATAGCTACTTTATAATATATGAATATTAGAAATAAATGTACAAGGAATGTCCATAAATCTAGTGTAAAAAATTGGTATTTCACTGTGTGCCAATCCCACAGGGTTTAGCGTTCCGTAAATTTTTCCTGCAATCAAAAATGTCCCATACTTGGAAAGAGCGAAAATGACAAACCCACGATTTTGGACGGAAGAATGTAAACGATGTAAAGTTCAATTATCGCTCGTTTAAAAGCCAATACATTACATTTATCGCTTCGGTGTACATAATAATCGCTGTTAACCTCATTACCGCCGGTATGAACATTCATTCTGGCAATTTCAAACGTCATACTGCAAATTATTACGAGATGTAAAGTTCTCTATTGTTTGTAAACTGATAAATTAATGTACGTGTGTGTACGTACGCGATGAAATCTAGTGTTTCCTACTCGTGGCAGAAATATCGTTACCTTAATTCGAAACCGATAAGATATAAACTTAGGTTTAAGAGGGATCTCGATAACGCCCTCAATCCTTTTCGGAATAAAATGACCTTTTGATATGCAGATCAAGACGTTTTCTGTTTATGTTATATAACAGAAATGTAGCATAAGTAAATGATTACAACATATTCAGATGGAAATTAAAATTATTATGCATACCTATTGAATAATCAAAAATTGAGCAAACTCAATTTTTGAGGACATAAGTTACATTTTGTTTGTCAAATCCAACTGAGATATTTTTTTTTGCGAAAAAAGCAAACCTTATCAATATTCTTTCCCACGCCTTCTCAATTTTTTTTAATCGTCTTTTAATTTTCAATTACCGATAATATTTCAGTTAAATAACAATTATAAGCAAGAAAAGTGCTTGATCAATTTTGTAAATCGTTACAAACATTTTTTTACAACGAAAACGTTAAAGTAGTATTCAAATAATGATATAGTGTAACAACGAGGATCGGTTAAATTTGCATGAATACATTAAAAAAGAAAAAAAAAGCACCATAGACTCGAAACAACTGTAGAGCAGGAGCTCCATCCAAGGAGGAGCAAAATATTCGAGAATTTCCAAGCGGGAACGGCGAACGAAAGCCGACGGGGCGCGATGGTTCGAAGAAATTGCAGAAGCTTTATCGGCGAGCGCCATGCCACTTACCGCAGCCGCTTTTTTCCGTGCCCTCGAGTCAGCGCGACGGAGAGAATATTTTATGAAGCCTCGGCTCGAACACGTTCGGTGTATCGTTCGTTGACATGTTCTAAGCTACGTCGTTCTGCGCCATATAAGAAAACTGGGGCCGTCGCCGTGTACGCGAGCGCGCTCTCCTTCTATAAACTTGGAAAACTTGCTTCCTTCTTTGAAAACATTAATTGAAGCTTGAATTTCAAAAAAGAAGTAAACATTTTATGAGTATCGCGACGCATCGATTGCAGCAGTTAAAGAGAATGCAATGAAATGTGTATAAGAAAAGTAACTATATCGGTTATTAGAAAGAAAGGAAAGAAGTGTATACGATTAACCCTTTGCGAACGAGTGTCGGATATATCCGCCCAACTCTCGCGCTGCGGCTGGCGTTTGTCTGTCGTAAACGACATGTATAAGATACGCATGGGTATACTAGCCTAAGAAGTCAAGTTGGCCTAAATTTGTTTGTTTATGATTTTGTTAGATTTTATGAAAAACTTATTTAAATACAGCTTTATAACACAAATGCGCGACGTAACTATTTTCTTTACTGCTCCGTCCGCAAAGGGTTAAAAGATTTTTATAAAATCGTAAGATCTTACGGGGTTATTGTTAATCTAACAAATATTGAGTGCACTCGATAAAGATAAAACACGAAGATAAAAACTTCAATTAGTCGGGTAATTCCAAATCAGCATGAATCAGATTTTAGCTACTGTGTACAATCTACTCTGGAATTTGACTTCGTATACATTCTTCGTGTTTATGCGTCGCTATATTTTTATAATAGAATAATTATATACATTTATATTATATATAAAAATATATAATTTTGTATTAAAATAAGTTTAAAAAATTGATTAGAAACTGAATCTTTGATCCTGATCTTTGCCAGGATGAATTTAATCTGAAGTCACCGCTTAGAATTTGCCTCCAATTTAAAGATCGCGACAAAACCGTATTTTTCAAGGACCAAGCGTATTAACTATATTAAGACAATCGAGTATTAAGTTAAAATTATACCTAAAATCACTATTAACGCGAAATACACGTGTTTTTCTTTACCTTATTAAAAGCTTCTTTTACTAAAAAAAAGAGGGACTGCAAGTTATTCGAATATAAATGGGCTCCGTACCAAATGTTGGAAAATACAAAGTGTAAACGTGCACAAGTTTGGCTCGATATCGATGCGAATGACGCTGTCCATTTTGTCGGCCAACGAAATTTACAGCGTCCGTCTTTCCCCATGGAAACCACCGTAAACGCCGCGTCCCTGTGTCCACCGATCAATTTTTGGCCTCGAAGGTACCGAGGATGGTCGACCCACCGACCACTTGGCTCGTTGTGCTCGCATAGACGTTACATAAATTTCGTTTATGACGACGCGAACGCTCCAGGTACCTTCGTGATGGTGGCTGGGAAATTATTAAACGTCCAGGACCATTTCGTCGAAGTACAAAAGAACGGACCCGATAAGTTCGCCGTTCCTTGCTTCCCGGCGTATTTCCGGGCGGATCGATCGAATTTTCTATGCGCGAAACTCTTTTCACCAGGATCTAGGGAGGGGGATGGCTCGTTGAAGGATGACAGCCCTGGGGAGCAGTAGGGAACTCGGTTCTGATTCTTCGTTCACCGTGTGGGATATTTGGGGAAAGGATTTACAGTTTTTAGGGGCGTACAGTAGCGGACAAAAGTTTAAGACGAGAGGACAATGTAGAATATAGTATTATGGTCTGTAAATATTGTATTTACATTCATTTTTATTGTTATTACGGTAGAACACTGTTCATTGATTGGCACAAAACGGAAATTTTGTTTATCATGATATTCCTTATAAATTAGGTAGTTTAGTTTCGTTGACTCTGGTGTTAAACTTTTGTCCGCTACTGTATAAGGTTTATACCTAGAAATATTATTTCAAGGCGACTTCAATGCCACGCCAGGCTGCAAGGGGTTAAAAAAGATTGTCTTATTGCTTTTCTTTTATTTATTTATTTATTTATAAACGGGAAAACCTATTAGTATACAGTAGCGGACAAAAGTTTAAGACGAGAGGACAATGTAGAACATAATGTTATGGTCTGCAAATATTATCTGCACATTCGTTTTTATTGTTATTACAGTAGAATACTGTTTATTGATTGACACAGAATACAAATTTTGTGTATAATATTATTCCTTATAAATTAGTTAGTTTAGTTTCGTTCACTGTTTGGTCTTAAACTTTTGTCCGGTACTGAATGTACCGGTCGTAAGTGTAAACGGAAGATATGTCTAGGGTAGTGGACGAAAGTTCCGAACGAAAGAAGTATGCAGCGGAAATCAGTTTACGAGGATAACACGGTAAAAGGGATTTCGTGTTCTGTCCTAATATATAAGTAGAACACTGTCCTGTTATATTAGGTGACCATCGCTTGCGCGATCACGATAACATCGAAACTAAATTTTTAGAAACCGCTTAATCAGGAGACGCGAAGATGTATTTGGGAATACGAAGAAATGCGTTGAAAGTAATTAATAACATCGCGATAAAAGAGAAAATTATTGAAAAAAAAATCAGATTCACAAATGAATAAAGAAAATTATTATTGAACACAGGATAAAAATCAAATTCACAAACGAATAAAAGGAAAAATTGGTCACTGGTATTAATACGCTTGCTTGGATCGTTTCGCAACTCTTACACAAAAATTACTCAAAACTTAGTGAAATCATGTTCCGTTTTTCTATTAGTTCAACAAAAATACCTGTATAAGGTGTTCGAAAAAAAGATTTAAGCTTTTGGGAATGTGAATTATTCAGTGGTCATAAAAATCGATGGAGAATACCTATGGACTTTGGAATTAAAATTTAGAGATTGAAAAATCAAGGAAACACTCATCAAAATTCTCTTAATGGCGTCTTTGGATTCGTATTCCATTAACGAAAAGTAGATACAGTTAGAAGGAATTTGATTCGATCAAAGGGTTCCCAATTATAGCCTTTCTTATGCGAGGATGCTTTCGATCGTAAAAATCGATAGAAAGCTATCTTCTGGGGACTGGAATTGAAAAATCTGAAGTAAAAAGTATTCGTTCGATTTCTTTCGGTAACATCCTCCAAGGCACAACCCGAGCAATAAAAGAAACACATACGAGTTTCCGCTGTGGCCCTTTCTTCGAAACTCTTTCCGCGTGGTCGGTCACAATCCCGACCGGAAGCAGTGCGGAACAGTGATTCGGGTAGGCAGTAAATCAATTATCCCCGCGTTTCTATGAACGAGGTCAGGAGTGTTTCTACAAATCTTCGTTAGCCCCATTGTTCCCCTCGCCCCGTATGTGGGTTAATCACCGTTTGCCGAACTTCGCGGCCATTTTGTCAGCGTTTCCGTCGCTCGTGTCCTGGCCACGGCTGTGACTTGTTCTCCGCCCGCCACCAGTTGCTGTTCGAATCGAATTCGAGTCGGTCGTCAACTTGTTCCAAGTGGCAACAATCTAGTTCTCCCTTCCCTTCTGTCATTTTCTTTCCTCTTATCTTCTTTTCTTTTCCTCTTCTCCTTTCTTTTGCTTTCTTTTCCCCTTCTCTCTCCCTCTATCCCCCTCAGAACTCTCTTCCCTCTATCATATTCTCTCTTCTCTTCTCTTCTCTAATTTTCTTTCCCTTCGGCTCTTCCTCTTCTCCTTTCTTTTCCCTTATTCTCCCTTCCTACTCTCCCATTTTCTCTCTCTCCAATCTCCTCTCATTTTCTCTCCTCTCTCCTCTCTCTACTCTTCTGTAATTTTTTCTCCTCCCTTCTCTCTTCCTTCTTCTCGCCCCTTCCTTCTTAATCTATCCGTCCATTCCTCCCGCCCTCCCCCCTCCATTTTCGCTCCAACACTCCCGCGTTCGTCTCTTGTTCGACCGATTTTTTCCTGCGTTTCATCCCTCTTTTTTTCTTCGCTTTTTCGCGCGTTCACCGGTTTCCCTCTGGCAATTCGTGACAAATTTCACAGGCGTCAGGAGTCACGTTTTTATCAGGAGGACCACCGACCGCACGACGCTTCCAATTCGGACCAGCAATAAAATCGACTCTAATCCCGTAGCGGGACACGTTCGATTTCGGTGGCGTGTCGGTTCCGTTCGGTTAAATCGAGCCGGCGATCGCTCTTCTCTATCGTCTCCGATCCAGAAACTAGTTTTTCGACGCGGTTACGCTTCCTAGAACGCTTGTCGTTCACGCAAACCTCGTACCGTTTGTTATTTTCTCTTTCCGGAATTCCCACCAAAGTTAGATGCGGAAACAGTACCTTGCTTGGAAGAGGCGAAATGCGTTAAAATGTGTACTTTTTCATACTCGATTTAAAGTTCGATTCTAATTTGCATTTTAACATTTTTATCCGACGTCACAGCTTGAATAATTAAATTTACGTTTAGCGAGCATGTTCGTTGAGTTTGCGAATCGTCAACAGCTCGGTAAGTATACATTCATACTATTTTGGATGTATATCTATCAAATTGCTCAGAATGTTATAATATTTATAGATTTTATTATTCGTAGAGATAAATCTGTATCTTCAATCTATAAAACGAAAACCATGTTCTGATGATTATTACCTTTACGTTCGCGTGTTCTTGTTCTCAAAGGAGAAATTATTAGCTGCATTTGAGTTCATCATTTTTCTTAAATTAATCTTGTGTCAAAGAGACCAATAGATCTGCCTGTCGCGAAAATGCCCCAGAACGAAGTTTACGTCCGTTTGATTTTATAGGCCATCAAATCATGTATTTGTCGTTCGTTGTATAAACGACGCAACCGCGTGTAGGGGTCGGCCAGCGGCATAAAGTGTATCATGCCGCATTCGGAATTGGAAAATTTGAATAAGAAGCGAAACGTAATTTCGCAGATGAGCCCGGGAACCCAATTTTCGCAACGTCAGTCAGAGATTGAGTTTATAATTGGCCTCGCGGCGTGTCCGCCTCGAATCGATTAACCAGTACTTCATTAAAATGTTTACCGACGCGTTTTTAACCACCCCGCGAGAGCGCGTTTCCGGCTTTATTTTTCGCCGTTGCGTAACGTCGCGTTTAATGAAATTCGATCGCTGGAAATATCAACGATTCGAAGCGTCAGATGTCGTTCGTTTTTCGAATTCGGTCGACCGCTCCTTGCTGGGGATCGATCATCATTTGTATGTATTATGAAAACCGGTTCTGGTTTATTACCACGGAGTCTGGGTCTAACAAACGCGTATTCCCTGTGACAAAGCCTAACCCATCCGGGTGACCACTGCCCTTCTACCAGCAAATTCCCTTTTCTGAACTTTTCTCTTCACCTTCCACTTGTCCACTTCCCTCTCGCATCTCTCATTTTTCCAATCCCTTAAAAAGCGCTGGGCATTTCGTCCACGGGCGGAAGAAAAATGCAAAAGAAAACACTCAGAATACTATCAGAACACCCAAGAGCGACACCTGCTAGGAATCAATAATCATTTATATTTATTTTGGAAACAGACTTTAGTTTATAGCCATGGGGTCTGGGCCTAACCATCGCAAATCCCCTGGGTCAGAGTCTAACCCATCCGGGTGACCACTACCTTTCTACAAGTAAATTCCCTTTCCCGAACTTATCCCTCCACCTTACAATTGTCCATTTCCCTCTCCCATTTCCTATTTTCCAAACCGGTTTTCATAATACATACAAATAATTATTGATCTCTAACACAAAGTAGTAATAGAAAAATTGTTAATTGAAATTCATCGTGCACGTTGAACGTTAGGTCCATTTTCGCATGGTACTTCCAACGGCTCCCATGATCAGTTTTTCCAACTTTCTGATCAATAGAATATGAAAGTGCACTCTTTACCATCAGAATTTCTACGATTGAATACCAGAAAAGGATCGTGTATGTAACATCAATAGAATAAATAAAATATTGAATATGTGCTTAGAGTGTCGCCGCTTGTGACCATTATGTTTAGATTAAGGATTACCGTCTAGCTGCATCAGATGTTCAGCGTTTATTATGAACTTTATGTAATTGTTGAAAATGTATGTATCGTTGGATTATAATAAACACTATTAACCCTTTCGCTTCGGCTGTCCAGTCCGCCGAAGTACCGTCACTGAACGGAAGCACGCGTCAGAAATATGCACAGTGTGCGTTTCTCTAAGTCTTAAATAACAATTGTGCTGAATAAAACAATCGCTGCTCTAATGTAACAAGTATATTTACATTTTTAATATGAAAAGGCTTACAAAATTATTGAAATACAGAATTATTAAAATACAAAATATATTTAGATGCCGCCTATAAGCGGCGCTCGTACCCACAGGTCATCTCGTGGACGCCGCCTATAAGCGGCACTCGAAGCGAAACGGTTAAAACCTAAACACCTTCCAACGGCACACGGTTATCCAACGGGCAGCAGCCTGCGTTGCGCTCTTTTGTTTCTTCTGCCCTTCTTGTTTCTCGACCTTTCGTTTAGCGACTCGTGTTTACACGCCGAGTTTACGAACTGCGAACAGCAAAACGAGGAGAAAGAAGGGGCGCGCGACGAAATTCTAATGTGTCCGCGCGTGGGTGGTATTAGTTTTAGGCGCGAAACTTGGCGAACGCGGACTATTTCAGGTACGCTGATAGCCGCTTGCCGCGGTTCGCGCGCTCCTTTTGCTTCATTTGGACACACGGACCTCTATTTTTGTGCTCGCGTTTAAACGCAAACGCGCTGCGCTGCCTAAGGAATTTCAATTGGTGTCTTAAACCCGAACCGGGCGTGTCCACAATGCATTTCAGTTCGAGCGGGGTGCATTCGTGTGGGTTTACGATCGCTATTAAATATCTAGGCGCAAGTTGTTCGAAAATATTGCACGGGGACGATGGTTAAGAGCTGTTACCATTTGTTTTGTGAGGATTGTCTAGCTAATAGAATTTGCGAAACGACCACGATATTTTGCTCAAGTTTTACTCACTCAGTTGTCTAATCGTAAAATGAAAGCGATTCGTATGGGGTATTTAATCCCTTGATACGCAAATAAAATGGAATTTGATGCGTCCGAAGAATACCACTTAATTTGGCTCAACTGAACAGTTATGTGCAAGCTTAACCCTTTGACTACGGCAGACTTTGGCACTCGCTGGCCGTACGGTACGGTACGAATTCATTCGCGACGTCTACTGGGTACGGCGAAATTTTTCGTTAGACATGCATTTCTGAGGAAGTATATTAAAATATTCAAAATACTGAAATTTATTACATTAAACGAATATCACTTGAAGTGAACATTAATTTTAAGCTTTTTTTTAGATAACAATATTTTATTTTTTTAAATAACAATGGAGTTAAATAGGCGTCAACAGCATCGGGAAGTCAACATGTGTCGGACGCCAATAGGCGTCAACAGTAGTCAAAGGGTTAAAAAGAGAACATTTTATTTTGAAGTTTGCATTGTTGTATAATATTTATTTAGATTGATGTATTAAATAACATTATAAAATAATAAATTAGTAATTCTGTGCAATATAAAACATTTCAAAACTTTCTGGAATATGTAGACAGCTCTTGGCGTCTCGAAGACGTCAACGTCTACAATGGCACAGGAAATGGATGACGTCTCCTAGACGTCATTGTATGTCAAAGGGTTAAGTATGTTTATAGTTTACCAATTCGAAACTTTAAATTTAATGTATATTGTTCTGTGTTGAACTGCAAAATTAACAAAAGACGTTATTCATCCTATTCTACCCACAGTTTTTGCTGGAAATTGACAGTAGGACAATTATTTTTTCCACTGTGCACTTAATTGGTTAAGAAATTACTTGTCATCGTTATCTGTCATAAATAAACGAAGTTTCTGGTTGTAAGCAGTTAATTCGGATAAAATCCATTCGCTATTGTTACCGGCAGGGACGCTCGATCCTCCACCATTCTTCTCCAGCGAGTTTGGCACTATGTCAACGTCGACGTTGATACAGAGGTAACATCTGTTAGGCGCTGGTGGTGTAAATTTGTTGGCTCTGACGGCACGTTCAGCATAAATTTGCGCAATCCCTTGTTTCTCTTAATGTGTAAAAAATACGGAGAGGTTAACCGTGCTTGCTGTTCGAAAAGAAAGCACCATACATCCCTTTCGAATCGCTCTCTTTCTTTCTCTCTCTGTGTGTGTGTGTGTGTGTGTGTGTGTGTGTGTGTGTGTGTGTGTGTGTGTGTGTGTGTGTGTGGGTGTGTGTGTGTGTGTGTGTGTGTGTGTGTGTGTGTGTGTGTGTGTGTGTGTGTGTTTCAGTGTAGAAAGAAAAGAACATTTTTGTTACGCGTATCCTCCGATTGAAACGAATTTTCTACAATCTTCTTTCTTTAAAAAATTCCAAATACTCCGTTAGATTATCTTGTTTAGATAGTAAAGAAATGTTGATTAAACAGATTCAGAGATGGTTATCGCAGTGAAAATTTTGAAATTATCATTCGTCTATCTCCATATATCTCTACTTCGAGTGCAGCAATGATTATAAAAGTGGTCTAAGTCAAAAATTTGAAAAAGCTTGTTTCACGAGTTAAATCGTATAGAAATCTACCAGATCGCTAAAAGTGACAAGAAGATATAAATCTCATACAAAACTTTTTGAGTTAGATCATTTTCATAACAACCGACTCATATGCGCTCATAGCAGTCAAAGAGGTAAAGGGGGCAAAAATACGGACGCCATTGGGAATAGAGAAGCATATTATTCCGACTTAACCCCTTAACGTATACGCTTGAGTTAACTCGAGCGCGCTAAACTGGCCAAACTGTGCACACTCGAGATAATTCGAGCGACGATAAAATTTACAATACAATAAAAATTTTGATTATTTTTGTATTTTTTTAATTTTCTTGTCAAGACAACGTTCTAAATTGTTTTTTTACATTAAAAAAAAATTGATTCTTTTTGGCCGGTTTTTTTCAAAGAAACTGTGTATTAAGGAGTTAATCACTTTTGACTTAGATCACTTTCATTACAACCGGCTCATATGGGCCCATAACAGTCGAAGGGTTAAAGTGGGCAAAAATACGGACGCCAAAAACGAGCGCCATCGCGGATAGAGAAGCATATTATCCCGACTTAATCACGATTGTTCGAAACGGAAGAGCGAACCGTATAACGGTGGTTCGCGTGACACGGTGATTTCGTTGGGGCACGTCACGCGGTTGATATTGACGTAATAGGTAGACGCCGCGTGGTTCCTGGCGTGACGTAGGTGGGCGTGAAACGGCCGGAAATCGTAGAAATTAATGCATCGGTCGCTAATGCACGAACGGTTAACCGCGCATAGCTGTGTGAACGCGCGCGCGGACCGCGCCGCTTTGAAACGCGCTGAATCGGGTTATAAATCACGCGGCTACGAGGATCAGAGTAGCGAGCTCAGGGCGCCTAATGAATTCCTCTGTTCGGCAGAAAGTGATTCAACGGATCAAGATTAACGGGTCCTGACGACGAAAGAGCGTGGTCGTGTTACGCGAGTCACGCGATAACTGTGACTGCAGCAATTAGCGTGAGCGGCGCGCCGCTTTTTCTAGCTTCGTCCTCGTTGACGATCGTTTCGTGCGTTTATGTTCTTGGTGGAGGTCAACTCTGACACCCGTCTGTACATACTTACTCGGTGTTCCTGATTTCTCGGGAATTCCCAAGATATTAACTCTTTTTGCATTCCTTCGTCGAGTGTGACTGTCAGTTTTTATCACAGAATCTTCTATGTCGAGTCACACTCGACATTTTTCAAGTGCCGTTTTATATACAGTAGCGGATTTTTATCTTAAACTATTGTTTAAGACCAAAAAGTCAACGGAATTAAACAAGTATGAGCTACAACAAAGCTTGAGAGTTATGTTTAATATAATTAATTATGAAAGAAAAGTACCACTCAAGGAATTGTCCTTCGAAGTAAATTTCAAGTAACGCACCTAGAGTACTAAGGCGTTATTGGTAACAAAATTGAAAAATAATTCGGAGTGCAAAAGGTTAAGAAAGAAACGTGAAAAGATCGATTTATTAAATTGTTAAAAAATATGTAAGTACTCCGAACGAGGCTCACAACTTACTGAACTCATTCAGATAAACAGCAGCACAGCTTCTGATCTTCGAATCCACGAACGTGTTGTTAACACATTCGATATAATTAACGTACATCTAACGTCCGCTCGATCATTTGTAATGCCAATTTTGCAAGTGCTGCATTTTTGTCTTCGTCGACTATCGTCATACCCGTTACAATTAACACAAGAATACTGCGCAACAGCAATTCATGTTAACACTTAGCCGACCGAATGGAGAGATCTCCCATTTTTTCCTTGACAAAGCAGTGCCATTGATCCTATTTACTTTTGTTATTAGTTGATCCTAAGCTGATGTTGAATTTATTAAAAATCGTATTTTAGAAAATTTATGAACAGTACCAGTTCAAGACTAACTAATAACAAAAGCAAATAGAATCAATTGCAGCACTTTATTGAGGACAAGATGAGAAATCTCCTCAGAGTTAATGTTTGTCGAGTTCCAATAATTGGTTGTCCGAAACAATTATTACGAACCAACAGCAAAATGAATAATCTCACGCTTCACACCTGTCCACTTCGTTATCTGTGCCCCACGTGGTGATCGTTTATCGTCGACGATCCTGGCTCGAGATTATCAGAAGTTCTTTTCGCAAGTGTTCGCGTTATCACACGACTATTGCGTGAAGTATAATCACCGCGTTAATATTCATCCCGAGCGGCTTTCCCGTGTGTTTACGCGGCAGCGAAATTAGCTCTCGGGTAAATTTGTACAGGCCTCTTCTCGTTCCTCTGAGAAGGGACAAGAGTTTGCGAGATTCGCCATTAAACACGGTAGTGCCCACTTTAACGTTCGTAATCGTCTCTGCCGTTTCTTAGAAATTTTGCAAGGAGATTCGAGCGTGTTGGGCGACAAATTTCAATCGACTCGGTGATAGTATCGAGTGTTAGACAAACGGACGAAGTTTAACATTTTCTATGTTCTTTTGTTTATGTCAGGGCGATAGAGTATCAAAAATTAAACATTTTCTATTTAAAAAGTTTTGCTTCATCAAGTACCATTACAAAGTTATCCTTAAAAAAATGAGAGAAAACTCAGAAACTTCAACGTTGGTTTCACCCCTTTAACACGTTGAATGCCACGCCAGTTTTGCAGGGTTTGCCCGTGGCGCCACGATTAATTTTCTGTTATACGATACATATATTATTGAAACAATACTTCCAACAAATTAATTACAGTGTGCAACTATTTTTAGATATTTTATACTGTATTAATTTCTTCACACCATGGCATTAACGATGGTAATAATGAAAAATTGATAAGTATTAACATTTTTCTAAATTATGTATTTCTATCAATTTGAGCGCGCCGGTCACCGGTGACCCCCATGGCGTTCAACGTGTTAAAATGGCATTTAGACGAAAAGAAGAGATTAATTCATACGTATACTATTACGATCTACATGCTCACAAAGTTTTATCAAATACTTCTATCAGACTCAGAATTTCAGGGTTAAACGGATTTATTTGTGACATAGCGTGCGAATACTTTTTGGAGCCACTGTACAATCTACAGACAGTCTCGAAAATCAGCACCGCCCGTCCGCGTTAATAGTTCGCAAGCGGTCCCGGGCTGACGCTGCGCACATGTCGTGTCCCACGCCGATTGCGAAAGCGTTGATACGAATTGGCGAATGGATCGACGGTTTCATTCATCGAATAAACATCGCGGGAACTGCGTTGACGATGGAAAACGGCGGCTGTTGAAATAAATCTGCCCGAGATTACGACAGCTCGACGGAGCGGCCGAGCGCGTACACGCGTGGGCGATTTAATTTCCGCGAAGCGCGCCGACTGAGCTGTGCTCGGTTGATTCACGGCTGAATCATCGGTCTCTCGACGCTTCGGTCTGGACCACCTCGAGAGTATCAAGCGTTGCACACAGGTGCAACGTCGACGCGATCGCCAGACGTCTCCCACGTGACCGCGACGCGTTTATAGGGACACGGGAGAGGAGCAAGGACGCCGATCGGCGGTGTTCGAGTTCGCCAATTTCGTGTACAGTCTGTGAGAAAACGTGTGAGAATAATAAATACTTAAATAAATTTATACAATAGCTGTTAAAACTAAAAACACGATGAAATGTAGAATAAAAATATTAAACGCACTGAAAATCGAGCGAATTTATAAAGCTTCTACGAATAAGTACGTGCTGGTCATTTTAGCCGTTTTGGTGGTTTCAGTTTTTAGGATTACTGAATACAAAGTAGATATTTCATTGTTCGATGGCGTATCAAAATAATTTGACAAATATTCGACGCAAGGGTTGACAAATTTAAATGAAGGAAATTATGCCGTCACTTAGATACTAATTGTTTCTATCATAGTAAAATATTTAATTGACATATAATTATAACAATATAAGTACTACCAGCATAAAATTATAAATAATATTCTGAGTCACATTTATTGGTTATACAACTTTAATCCTATAACATCGTAATTACTCCTTGCATGTTTGTAATAATTAAGTAATTAATTAAATAATAAATAAAGAAATAATTTGTTTTAAAAATAATACATAATTGAATAAAGTAATAATTTGTTTTAAAAATAATACATAATTGAATAAAGTAATAATTTGTTTTAAAAATAATACATAATTGAATAAAGTAATAATTTGTTTTAAAAATAATACATAATTGAATAAAGAAATAATAATTTTTTTTTAAATAACAAATAATTAAATTTTATGTTCATGATTATAATACGATTATTCAATTCAAACTGATCGCTTAATTTGATTGGAAGCGCGCAAGCGTTCTCCAGTGACTTGTAACCGCGAGTACACGTTATACGTGCATACACACAGAAGATGTGTGTTGCGTTTGTAGATACGAGCCTCGAAACCGGACTGTTCGAGCCAAGTCGCGGAAAATTACAATGTTACCGCCTGTCTGTCCGTTAATGTACAGCAGAGGTATAGAATTATTGATATCGTTAGACCGCGGATGTTTATGCGGGTATGATATGTCGAAATTCGCGATACGTGCTGTTAGTATGCGGAGAGAACGTATTGTACTCACGTTGTCAATCATAACGATAGTTTGTTGCGCGTGTATCTGTAAACACGGGAATGGAAGGTTTCAATAACCGAGCATTGATCGACGTACCACGTAGCGCGTGAAATATGCGAGAAATATGCGAAAGAGTATGCAATATGTACGCGTTGTGCATTATACAGAAAAAAAAAAGCAAACGCTGTTTAGTCGTTAGATAGTAAGACGTAGGATACTGGTAGACAATTTTCATAGTTTTCTGCGAACAAAAATTGTATTCAAATTTCGTACGTTTATCATGTTTTTTTTTATTGAAACGTGCACAAATATTCGAAGTTCAGGTATCGAAGAACAATGTTTGCTTAATTTGAATTAATTGTTTTTTGCGATATACAGTTACAGGATACAGTTTGAAATTAACTCGTACCGGTAATAGATAAGGTGATCGATTTTCGGTAACAAATTAAATGGAGATTGACACGTTATGAATTTAAGGGAAATTTACATTTTTGTTCAGGGTTCGTGCAATTTTAGCAACACAGCATGATTACAACAAATATGTATGTATATTCATGGAGAACAGAACAACTAATTTACATTTTAGATTATATTCATATATTACAGTTCCATATAAATCTTAACTATTAATTTTGGTATGAGCTTGAATTTTGTGGTTTTCAACGATTAAGTTGGAAAAATAGAATGTTAACACGAGAGATGGCAGGCTGTAAGAGAATTAGCTAAATTATTAATCCTTTCATCCCGAACGGTATACAATATGTACCAGCACGATTTAAAAATTATATGTGTGTGAAAACATTTTTTTTTTTTTTTTGAATCAATCTAACATGACAGGACTATTTTGATTATTATTGGATCAATATTTCCGAGACAAAAGGGTTAAAGAACCCAGGAAACATTGAAGTTAGTCACTCTAAACAATGGGTATAATTATGGTATTAAGCATTAATGTGAAGTTTCTGTTTATGCGTGCTCCTGTGCATATCGTTATGCACTCTTCTCAAGCACGTACGCGATGTTCATACAAGATTAAGCTGTTCCAAGATTGAAACCACTTAAACATTTAGGTAGAACACTGGCGCACTATCGAGTTGTCTACACGAACAGCCTTAAGGCAGAGTGATGGACGAAATTCGCCATACGTACGCTTAACACCGTTAGACAAGATACAATGTAGATCCGATGTGCAACAAACTTTTGCGCCACGTAGTCCCAGAATTTTGTCGTCCTTTTGCAATATTTTATTTTTCACGTTATCGATTCAAAGCAAAACGGTTAAGTTTTAAATTAGATATTACAAACGAACATGAAATAAGTAAGTAATAATAATGGAATAAATAAAATACTCAGAATTTATAAATAAAATACGCGGTCTCAGAATTTTGTCGTCCTTCTGCAATCTTTTATTTTTCACATTATCGATTCAAAGCGAAACGGTTAGGATTAAAATTAAATATTACAAACGAACATGAAATAAGTAAGTAATAATAATGGAATAAATAAAATACCCTTATAAAATTACCTGCTCGCTTCAAAACTGGGAATTAATTTAAAAAAGAAATGCTTTTAATTTAAATGCAAAGCGTTTTAAAATTTTACATTTAAAAATCTGAAAATAAATTGCTACATCAATCATGCATTCGCATGTGTGTTCTCTTCCGCCGAGCTGAAAAAGCTGCAGAAGTTAACAAGATGAAACTAGATTTGTATTATTAAATTTTCACTTAATATTTACCATTATTTTCAAATCATTAAAGCTGAATCTCAAAATTAAAAGCTTGAGGATATACTAAAACCTGTTTGAAGCACACGTTAGTTCAAATACCGATCTTAATCATTGTTTTGCGTGAAAAAACATCGACGATTTTTTTTGTTCAAACCTGTATCACCTGTCATCAGGTTTGAAATTTCATTACACGTATCACGCTCGAGCGAACTCTAATATCGGTTGTAACGAATCCGTTCGATTGTTTGCGGTGTTATCGATCTCCGCGGATCGCCAGGAGTTCGAGATATCGCGCGACGGTCTAATTAAACGAATATGTTCGGCGTTTAATTAAAATTAATGAAACGGAGCTGGAACGAAAGGACGATCGTCGAAATTACCAAGCATCGGCCGTCATATTAATCACGTCGGTTCTCTTTTCTTGTTTTCCTTCTTTTTTTCTGCGTTAATTGCAACGCGACGTTGATTGCGATCGCGGTTTCGATTTTACCGGAGCGCCGGAGGAAGAATTATGGTCTAATGCGATCGGTGACCCGGATCGAAGTTTCAATTCCAGTTATCAGTGTTTACCAAAACACTCGGGTTGAAAGCTTCAACCCAAATATTTGCCGAATTATCGTACGATTTATTTGAATGCAGTAGAAAGAAGAAAATATTACGTTTGACTATTCCGTTAATTTAGGAAAAACGAAACAGAACGTTCAATATAACACTGTTTCATTTATATTACGGATGAATCAAGTAATAGTCTCTCATACAGTAGCGGTCAGAAGTTTATCACGACAGGCAATATTTATATATGCAAATATTATTCGTATACTTTTTTTTATCGTCATTATGATAGAACACTATTTATCGATTAGCATAGAATACGAATTTTATTTATCCTGCTATTTCTTATTAATTATTATAAATAGTTAATTCGTTTTCTTTCACCTTTTGGTCTTACACTTTTGTCCGCTACGGTATACGAACTAATAATAAGCAGACGAAAGTGTTCGAATAAAAGAATCTTCGACCAATAAAATTTTTATTGCTAAACTTTACCGATTTAAGTTGAACTTAAGAAGGTTAATGGCTTTTTAAATATTTGTGTGCCTTGTACTATTTTTACTGTTAAGTTTCACAATCTTCTAAAATAAACGACTATTGTCAAATGACATTATGTTCGGATAACGGAGTATCTAGGTATGGTGTTGGATTTGGAAAAGCGTTATTATAGTTTGTACCTCCTCGTCTAAAAGTGTGACGATCAAGGCAGGTAATTTTCGGACCGAACCCCGACCCTGTGAGCATAAGGACAGTAAAAAGTAGTCAATCAGCAGAATTCACAGAGAGCAAACCTCGAGTTGTTTTATTTATCCCAAGTACCCTTGCTGCCCATTCCTATCACTCGTTACGATTAGCGAATCTCCGCGACTTTTGTTATTTCAATTCAACATACGGTATTCAAGTAAAAACAGTTCGGATAATACAGGTTCTACCGTACTGTTAACACTATTCCTACCACGACCGGTCAAATGACCGTTTTTAAAATTTTGATTAGAATTTCATATACGCAACATAATTGAATCGCCTTTAAACTTTAGACTTTTCTGCAAATATACGTATAATACATTTTTCAATATTCACTCTTTTTTTTTCATTCTTTATTTTCTCAGAAAAATTTGTAGTCTGTTTTACGTGGAAATGTCGCAGCAGGAATAGGTATACGTGAAGCGTCGGCAGGAATAGTGTTAACCGAATAATTTTCAGGCGATACCGAGATATTGAATAACAGCATTCTGACGAGACTAATTTTAACTGGTCAATATTAGTATTGACGGGAGGGCTCTCGGTTAAAACTGGTTTTAGGCTGGTTAAAATTAGCTTTGACTGATTTCTAGTTTCGACCGTAACACATGCAAATATCGCATACGTTACACGATTGCCGCCTCGTTTTACAAACGTAGGTATGCAAGAGGATATCGAACCACGATATTCGAAAGTGGATCGATTACTTTTTCAGTCGCTTTCTAAACTTTTTCCCGGCCGTTCATGCGAACAGAAATAAAGGCAGCCTCGTTAAACTTTTCGCGGGACGAACGTAAATAAGTACCTTGACCGTTTTATCGCGAGCAAACACCAAAAGAGCTGCTTATCGAGCCGACGTTAAATACGCGTTCTCCTTCATAAATCATCGAACGCACAAAAAAATTTAGCGCAAAAATGCAATTTATGTTGGTGTTAGAAAACGAAGTTGTCACCTTGTCAATTACTCGTATTTTAGTGAAGATTAACATCGTCGTTCCGATTCTTTGCTTGAAAAATTGTTTATACCGGTTACTACTAACGTTACGCTGCAATATACAATCGAATTTATGTTAACATTATTGATAATATAGAAAATATAGCTGCTTTTATTTTCTAACTGCATTGTTTATTCTACGAATACTTTTGTCCCCCACTGTACTTGTCAATTTGTAAGATTGTTTATTTTGCTTATTGGAGATTATGGGTAAACAAAAAGGAAGAAGTAACGATAACTTTTTTTATTATGATTAAGCTAGTTTATTTCCAAAAGGAAGGTATATCTGTTCTGTACTAGATCTTTACGCAACGAAAGACAAAACTCGAATGAAAAGAAAAAGCTAAAAGATACAGTTCGTTTGGGTTCTTTAATTCTTACACACAGCGTGGTGTAAATACTGAACCCTTATCTAGTACCTATTCGGCGCATATCTCGACCTCGTATATGTATTTCTTATAAAAGATTAATTTTTGTTTATACGTTAGGACGTATTTTATTTACAACATTGCTTTTTTAACACGTTGAACGCCCAGCGTAAATCGGTGGAGTTTCCCCCAGGACCCAAACCAGAGACTCGGACTGTAAACAGCGCAATGTTATATTTACTTTATAATTTATTGTTACTTTATATCGTATATACTTATCATAATTGTGTTATAAATAAAATTAGTATAAATTACCTCAAAAATCTTGTTTTAATTAGAAAAGTGTCAACCGTTTACAAGAAACATAGCCGTCACCCAGATATGGGTGACGTGGCGTTCAACGTGTTAAAATGTTACAAATATATCCTAAAAAGACCCATGTCAATTGGGAACGTATTCTAACAAAAAACACCCTGAACTGTGGTTCTGAAGAATTTCTTCTCAAATCCTGGTAGCGAACGTGTTAAATTATACAGTTTTTTTAACACGTTGAATACCATGGGGGTCACCGGTGATCGGCACGCTCAAATTGATAGAAATACATAATTTAGAAAAATGTTAATACTTATCAATTTTTTATTATTACCATCGTTAATGCCATGGTGTGAAGAAATTAATGCAGTACAAAATATCTAAAAGTAGTTGCACACTGTAATTAATTTGTTGGAAGTAATTTTTCAACAGTATATGTATCGCATAATAGAAAATTCATCGTGGCGCCACGGGCAAATCCTGCAAAACTGGGGTGGCATTCAATGCGTTAAGATTCTATGGAGGACCAAACGTGATGAGTATTTTCTTGAAAATTTACAAATGTCTGGCAACTTTTGGACGGGAGTGTACGTGCCGCGGTAGAACGAAGCCGATAACAAGGATTATTGTATATTGATGGAGACGCTCGATTTCGGATCGCAAGTGTACTTAGATCGAACTCGAAAACCGTAGATAATATTTTATCGCGTTTTAACAACCGCGAATCGTTCGTATTACGATTTTTCTATAAAATGTCGTGTTTCAATAAAATGATTGGTAAAGAGATACGAGATTTATCGATGTTGCGCAAGGATCGTGGAAAGATCTGCGAATCGTTCGTATTACGATTTTTCTGTAAAATATTTTGTATCGTATTTTAATAAAATGATTGGTAAAGAGATACGAGATTTATCGATATTGTGCAAGGATCGTGGAAAGATCTGCGAGTACACACGTGTGATTGATGCAAAGCAAGTGTTACGCGGTTATCGTTATGTTCCAGACCAGATCTGTATATTCTCGCCATATGATTGCGCTACTGCTACCATTAGTCTGCCTGTTCTACACTAAATGCAGTAACGCTCGTGTTGGAAAAGTGTTCATGCAATGGTTCTAAACCAGGGGTTCTTAACACTTTACCGACCGCGTAATTTATTGCACACGCACTCTCGATCGGCTCATTTTGGGGCGGATGCATCGCTAATGAATCACAATCACAATGATTTTCTGCGAGTAATTGATAGTTTATATAGTTTAACCCCTTAACGTGCACACTCGAGATAATTCGAGCGACAATAAAATTTACAATACAATAAAAATTTTTGTATTTCTTTAATTTTCTTGCCAAGACAACGTTTTAACCCTTTGCACTCGAGAGGTGACCGTTAGTCGTTTAACGATACTAACTTCAAAAATTTTCAAATTTGAAATATTTACTATGATTCACGTATATTGAACTTCATTTAGTTTAGTTATAGTGTACTATCAATTTTACTTTATCAGTTGCGTCTACATACGTCTATGCACGTCTACGACGATCAGATACTCTAGGAAAAGGGTTAACACCAGTTTTTGGGTTAAAAGCAGCATCATCTTTTTAACAGCACTGTCATACAGAGCAAGGAATAAAATTAATTGTCCCCGGTCGTTCATAAATTTTTCTTTCATCCATGCGCGTCACCCGCATTGTTTTGCCGGTGCATTCGAGAAACTCCGAACGGAAGTGCGATTTAAATCGGTAGAGGGACGCGGTTCGTTCATCGGGGCGGGAATTAAAACGAGAACCGTTCCTCGTTCCTGGTCACGGCACGAGATTATAAATCCATAATTCAACGACGCGTTGGAGAACAGTCGATAAGACCGTTCGGTTTTCCGGTTTACCGCCACGCGAGATGCTTTCATATTTTTTGACGTTCACGAGTTTCTGCAACGGTGTTTTGTGAAACATCTCTATGCCAGCGATACTTAACCGATCTTCCGCAAAGTTATAAAATATCACGAGAAGTTTCGTAGAAAAATGATTTATTATTTATTATAGACTTACAGATTTATATACAGTTTTCTGAGTCATTGTAGTTTTTATAAATACCGTATTTGTTAACCAGTGCTTTATTTTTTATTACTGTGTAACGTTGTAACCGGAATCTGTAATATTTGTATGTTGTAAGAGATATTACTTATGCAGACTGCCGAATGCGTGAGTGAAATGTGTGTGAATGTATTAGTATGCGTGTTTAGTGTAGTTTTTATAAATATCGAAATTTGTTAACCATTGCTTTTTTCTATTACTGTGTAACGTTGTAATCGGAATCTGTAATATTTGTATGTTGTAAGAGATATTACTTATGCAGACTGCCGAATACGTGAGTGAGATGTGTATGAGTGTATTAGTATGGGTGTTTAGTGTTTATCATTTGTTCTTTTCCGATTAGCCTTCTCGAATTTTCAATACTAGTAACCCCCACCAGTTATCCTAATGGATATAAAAGAGTAGCGCGTGCCTTCCCCAGGACGATTTACGATTCTTACGATTTACGATTTATGATTTATGATTCTTACGATTCTTGCGATTTATGATTTTACGATGTGACGTGTATTCGAGTTTATTAATTAAAATAAAGATATCTCCTACAATGTATGCATAATTTTTCGTAAACATATACGTACCATAGTTTTTATAAATATCAAATTTTTTAACCGTTATTTTCTTTTTATTACTGCGTAACGTTGTAATCGTTTTTCAGTCAAATATGCGTATATTATACTTATTTCTGTTTTATGACCTTAATACTTATTTCTGATTTATGACCTTAGCGAGTTTAGTATTGAGTAAATTCTTCCGGTAATCAAAAATGTTCCGTGCTTCGAAAAGATTAAGAGCTTTACACTGCTTCATACATTTTACCGATAACGCTTTATTGACACTTGGAGGAGCTTCGGTGAATTTTTTGAGGATGATATACGTAGCGATCCACGAAATTGATCGAATACAGTACGCCATCGCCAACGTTTGCTTTTTCTCACTTAACACTCCGTATACTGTGCCGGGGTCACCGATATTTTGTGTGGTAACTCATACAATGACGGTGTTATTTGGGTTAATCGCAAAGTGACGATCGCCTTGACATAAATAAATCATAAATCCACAATAAGAGGTGTCAAAACAAACGACACAGTTCAGTTTGTTATAAAACCTTGTACAATATCGGTGAGAGCTAGAAATGACTCCGGCACGGTTCTGCGAGTTAACCCTTTGGTTACGAGTGACGTATATATCCGACATCCGCGCGACGACCTGTTGTAACGTAGGTTTATGCGTGGATCCTTGTTTCAAAATTTACCATACCGAATTAAATTACTAAGAATTATAACTTGGTGTTGTAATTACCATGAATTGTATTTTTATTTACAATAACAGCGAAATCTGTAAATATTTAAATAACTGAATATGCTTTAACCCTTTGCACTCGAGAGGTGGACGTTAGTCGTTTAACGATACTAACTTCAAAAATTTTCAAATTCGAAATATTTACTATGATTCATGTATATTAAACTTCATTCAGTTTAGTTAAGTCGTATATTAAAATTTACATATATGATTATTTAACGTCCGGGTCTGAACTAACGTCTGAAAATTTGCGAAACTATCATATGTTTGGATTACGATGTCCCATGAGAGGGGACAGCCAAGTGCAAAGGGTTAAAATATACTGATTTTCAAGTTTCTCATATAATATGACGAAACAGTTGTTAAGTAGCTCTTAAGAAAGTGTACATATAAGAGAATTTCGAGGTAGTGTTGAACGACGTTTTAGCGTTCACCGGAGACTACCAACGTGCAATGTGTACACTTTTTGGCGCTCGTTCAGTGGGGTCACTTCGACGGAGCGGACTGCCGTAACGAAAGGGTTAAAGTACTCGGAGGGTTAACCCTTTGTAGCGAGGGGGAATACTGGAAGTGTTCTTCCAAGGTTCCCGGTGCTCCCCCATTTCGCTGTAGTAGGCCACCGTGGAGGTTTTAGTAGGTAAGAATCCTACATAACCTCGCCATCTCCCCAGGGTGGTGGGGGATCTTTCTGAAGATTTCCTCCACGTATAAAAAAAAAAGGGTTAACCCTTTGTACTCGAAGTTTTTTTCTCATTCATATTACCAGCTACTCGAAGCAATTTCAGTGTAAAGATCGTATTCACGTATAAGTAAATGATATGGGTATTGAAAGAAAAGTCGTTGTTGATTATGGATACAAATGTTATAATATATATAAAAAAAAACTAAAAGCGGAATATCCTATACACGATTTGTTTTCGTCCTTCTGTTATGAACTGCAAGTTATTTGCATGGTCTCTATAGCGGAGCCTTCAAGTTTGAAGACAAATTTTAAATGGCTTCGCTATGGACCCCTCAAGTGCAAAGGGTTAATAATGTCGCGAGGTTGTTATAGGGATACCTAGAAGCGCTACGTTATAATACGAGATTCCTTTGAAACGTAACTGCCGTACCGTACGAGGATTAACTGTAATTGATCGATAGATTCAAAGGGTGTGGGGAGGGACAAAAATTTGTTAGAAAAATAATGAAATAGTAAGCTTGCAGTTGAACATTGACAAAGAAATGTAACAATCCACGTAGGGTTCCATTTCATGGGATTTAGGGTATTTCTGATTAGAAATCACAAAAGGACAGATTTTGGGAACAAAATGTTTGAAAGCGAGTTTCAGTGGATATTGTAGAATCAGTGCGTTGGTAATCGGTTTATTTGCATTTCAGCCTCCCTAATCGTCCGTACATCCCTTCCATTTTAATAACTACGATAATCTCTCGACCCGTGTTCCCTCTTAACATTCCACGCCTCTTTTCACCCCCTCGATAACGCTTCTCGCGACTCGGGAAAGCTTTCTCGAATCGAAACGACGCGGGCTGACCTAGAAGCAGTATTAACGGAGATGCGCGTTTCCATCGCACATTTTCCCCTCGCCTTTATCCTTATGTGTATCTCTCTCCTCCTTTACCCCTCCCTCGAACCTGCCCTCGGTAGCCTCAAAGCTGCAACTTTTCATTAAAAAAAAAAAGAGCGCGCCAACGAAACGGTGTTCGAAAGAAGACAAACAAAACTCTTTCTTCGCTAATGTCACACTCCTTCTACCCCTCTCACCCTCCTCCTCCTCCTCTGGTCCCCTCCTCGAAAGGAAAAAGTCACGGAGAGGTAAATCCTGTTTACGTTCCCTGGTATCTGTTGCCCGTTTAGCAACACGATGCACTCTGTATTCTCAGTTTCTCGCCCCTTTCGCGCCTCCTTGACTTCAGCCAGCCGCCATTTTTACGGCTCTGTCCGCTTCACTCTCACAACCCGTCTTCCGGCTCTGTTCGCTTAACCCTTTGAGCGCTACGAACGCATACATTGGTTCTCGCACAACTATTCAGTTTGGGCTATGAACGCTGTATAGTTTTATAAAATAGTGTGCTTTGTCGTAAAAAGTGGGCGGTCCATAGCACACGCTTAACGTCGCACAATTCAACGCTCAAAGGGTTAACTCTTTAAGATACAGGATTTCAAAGAATAAATTTTATAAAATAGTGTGCTTTATCGTAAAAAGTGGGCGGTCCATAGCACACGCTTAACGTCACACAATTCAACGCTCAAAGGGTGACTTTTCGAGGCACAGAATTTCGGAGAATAAATAGACCCATGTTGCACAGAAATTTTGTTGCATTTTAAATTAAACAAAATTGGTATACTCGTATTAACAAAGTATTGACACGTTGAAGCTTGCCAACACAAGCAAACATGTTTATAACATTCTTTTATGATATTACCAACTGTTTCACGTAAGTAAGACTAAATATAAACCTACGCGGATGCAGCTATTGCAATGTTTCGAGGTGGGTCCAAAAGTGTGCCACTTTGCATCCACCGTGTATCAAAAAGATGAGACATTTTTAATCCCGCCGTGCCCCAAAGCGTTAATACGCTCAGAATCCGGGATCCTTAATTCGAGTTTCGCCGGAAAATCCAATAAGCAGCTCATGGCCGTCGAGGAGTGGAAGAGGAGCCGATGTTTCAGGCCACGCGTTTCCTTCTGCGACGTAAAATTAGCGTTTTCCAGTGGCTGAATAATTTCATGGCGCACTGGGGGCCAGCCAGTAACCGGTCGTGCACGGTCTTATCTCGTCGCTTTAATAATTTTCCCGCAATTGCAGTACCGTCTAAACCCCTACGTACGTCGTTCCTCTGCCGAAAGCAATTCGCTTTTCTGCTCCCCCGTCTCGTTTATCGTGCCGGTTTACGGCCGCGTTTCGCGCTTCGATATTTATAAACGCGTCCGCGATTCACTTTGTCTCGGCTGTCTCTTCTTCCGCGGCGGAACGAACGCGGCAATTTTCCGCTGGTATTACGCAAATTTGCGAGCTTATGAATTCCGTGAAGGTCGGAACACCGGCGCTCAATGCCGTGGACGTGGATGTTCGGGCCCACGAGTGTGGATATCCTGGTGCGTAAAATGAGGATGAGCGATATAATAGTGTGAATGGTTATTATAGGTGGATATTGTTGAGGAAAACGACAATGTTAAAAATATATATAAACTTATTTATTTCATGTAACAATTTTCTGATCCCATTCACACGTCCTATTCTCAATCAATCTCCAAACAAAAGGTATACACTCACGATCCTCATTCCATATTTTCATTCTCAACTCCATTCACTCATATTTTCATCCTTCTTGTTTTTCATACATTGCTTCTCATTCTAATTTCTTGACCGTTCATTCTAGAATCTCTTTCACACAAACAAACATACACGCGTCAATAAACTAGCAATCACCCTCACAGATATTCGCTGGATAAGTAAAGGGCATTTAGTTCCTAAGTGGGGATACTCAGGACACAAAGGTGGATATTCATTGAAGCTGTTGTCCGCGGCTTTGCCCACGCAAAAGTACTTTGATTTCAGTTTTAACTATTTTCAAGAGGTGTCCAATTTTGCAAACTCTTAATTTCAGTTTTAACCAGAAGGTTAAATACTTACTAATTTTCATGATGCTTGCTTCAATATCGGCGGATTTTCAAACAAACTTTCATCCCTTATTTTACTCCTTTGGGGGTTGATTTCTCAGAAACGTTGAAACACGAATTTCTTTATTTCTAACCAAAAACCTAAATACCAGTTTCCATAGTGCTTGCCTCAAAATCGGCGGATTTTCAAACGACCTTTCAACCCCTATTTATCCCCCTTAGGAATGGAATATCAGAAAATCCTTCCTTAGTGGCTGCTTACGTCATAAAAGAAACCCATTGTCCTCTATTGAATCAGTCAGCCAGGACATGTCTCTTTATACATATAGAAGATGCAGTACACGAATATGGATATTCGGTACACAACTACCGATGTTGAGCATGTAAATAAAGATACTCAACGCGTAAACCTGGATGTTTAGTTCGCGAATGTAAAAGAATAATTCGGTTTACATGCGTGGATATTCAGAGTAAAACCAAGGATATTCCACGCGCGTATAAACATTGATACTCGGTTGTTCGCAAGCGTAGATAGGTTTGAATAAAGGAGGATTTTATTCGACCGGATGAAGCAGAATAAATTGAGCTGTGTTTTCTCTGTGGAAAGAAGGTTCAGCGAGTGGATTTTAGCTTCTTTTCTTAAGTGCAGCATTCAGAATGAATTTGTTGCTTACGAATGTTCCGCTGCTCTTCGTAATCCCTACTAGTCAACAAACTTTGAGTATTCCACGTAAGAATAGCCAGGAATTTCCACTGTATCGTTCAGTGCTCCGAGAACACTCGTCATAAGTACATTCGTATAAACGAATCAAGATACCGTCTCATTTGAAAATAAAATAAAGTCCTCGTAATCCTGCTCGGGGTTCTCCTAATTATACCACGCGTACTCGAACAGAGTTCGGAACTCGTGAAGACGACAAGGAGAGTCTTTGCAAAACACATTTTCCCGGAAGTTATCGAGTCGAACAGGATGTTCCTATTGTAGGAATACAATCGAGTGGCTGCGATTCTGGGAAAATGTGAAGAGTGCTTGAGTCGAGCGATAGCCGTGTGAACGTAGAATATTTAGACTAGATTGTTTCATTTAAGAAAACGTTGCGGCTGAGGAATTTTGGGTGGACGTGACCGAATATATCGAGTAACGAAGGTTAACAATTAGATAGAAAGGAAATGAGTGTTTGGAGGAATATATGACGGAGAGAAAAAGTGTGATTGTGAAAAGAAGCAAGAATTTAGCCAACCGAATGGGGAGATCTCTCATGTTTTCCACAATGCTGCCATTAATTCTATTTAGTTTTATTAGTTAGTCTTGAACTAATTGTTCATAGTTCGCCAAATGTATTTTCTGATTTTCCAAAGTGCAATTTTTAATCAATTCTTAATACACGATGGACAGTGTTCGGTTAGGTGTGGCACCATGCGGTTAGCTAAATGCTAATAAGCTCTCGATGGGGTGAAGTGTTAAGTCGAAAAGTCGTTTATATCCTACCAAAGTTATTTATACCATTAAACTGTTTTAAATATATTATATAAGAACTTCACTTTGTTTCACGTCCACCCGAGCCCTGCTATCTCGCTCTACTAAACAAAAATAAGAAAATCCTATACTATCGAGACATCGCGTCCAGTTCTTTGAACCTGTTCGGTTTCGCAAAGCGAGAGCAAAAAGGAGGAAGAATCGCGAGGGAAGGAAAAAGAGGAAACAACGATTTAATTCATATGAAAGTACGGTCTGCTGGCTTCAGCCTTCACAAATCACCGCGTTCGGGGAACCAGGGGCATGAAAGTTTTAGCAAAAATAGAAGCTCCGTGGCGCGCATCGCGCGCCTGGAAATCTTTTGCAGAAGTTCCAGCGTGGCGTCGCGACGCGCCAACCACTATTTTCGCCCGATATTTTCCCTCGTTTTTCTCCCCCCCCCCCCTCCGCCTCTACCCCGCCCTCCCCTTTTCCCATTTCTCTTCCGCTCTTTTTTATCTTTCTCCTTCTCTTTTTCATTTTCGGTTCCCGGTTCGCGGCAACGGGCCGAAATTTTTATCCGGTAAAAAAGTGTCCCTACAAAAGAGCAAGAGCGTTCCTCTTCTTTTTTTTTTTTTTTTTCTTTCGCTTTGCTCCTTTCCGTCAGCCGGCACCGCAATAAATCACGCGAAATACCGCCACGGAAATGCATAACACCGTCGGAACGTATCAACTCTCCGGCAGTCGAGAGAGAGGGGCACAGAGGGTAGTTATGGTTATTGTCAACTCGTATCTAACAGCTGGGAGGCGAATCGAGATACGCGGTGGCTTCGAAAAAGCGTTCGAGTGCTATGTTGTTACAAGGAAATTCAGCGTATCATAAAATCCTGATTTCAGTGAAAGTTTGTGTGCGTTTAGAGCATAATGGGGGGTTGTTTTTATAAATTTATCTATTTATTTTAAAAAATTCAATTCTTTAACCCTTTCGCTTCGAGCGTCGCTTATAGGCGGCATCTAAATATATTTTGTATTTTAATAATTTTATATTTTAATAATTCTGTATTTCAATAATTTTGTAAGCCTTTTCATATTAAAAATGTAAATATACTTGTTACATTAGATCAACGATTGTTTTATTTCAGCACAATTGTTATTTAAGACTTTAAAAAACATATACATAGAAACCATATGCGGACTGTGAATATTTCTGGTGCGTGCTTTCTGGTACTTCGGCGGACGTCAAATCGAAACGGTTAACACTATTCCTACCACGACCGGTCAAATGACCGTTTTTAAAATTTCGATTAGAATTTCACATATACAACGTAATCGAGCCGCCTTTAAATTTTATACTTTTCCTCAAATAAACCTATAATGCATTTTTCAATATTCACTGTTTTTTCATTGTTTAGTTTCTGAGAAAAATTTGTAGTCTGTTTTACGTGAGAATGTTGCGATAGGAATAAGTATACGTGAAGTGTCGGTAGGAATAGTGTTAAGGTGTTCTCTGAGGGGACATCATAAGTAGAGCAGGCTACAACGAGCTTCGTTTTTCAAATTTTTCTTACCATACTGTTTTCTTCTTTTTATGTTAAAAGCTGGATTCAATGGTTTTTCTTCGATTTTTCTAGCGTCCAGGAGAGCCGAGAAATATTTACAGATGTTCGGGTTATATTTGCTGTACGAGTTAAAAAATGGATGGTACAAGCTGTATTTTCTGTTTTGCTTTCAAACGGACGTATGCGTGCTGTTTTCGTTGATAGACGATTGTTTTCTAAATGTTTGTTGACATGCAGGGAAACAGGTTATAGAAGATAAATTCTGCGCGGAATTTTATCCTTTTTTTCTCCCATTCTTTTTTTTCTTTTTTTTCTGTAGCGAAAAATGTCACCAGTGCACGAATATTGTCACTGTTGTAACTCGTATCTGACGGAATCGAATCGGATTATATGTTTAGAGTTAAATCGAGATATGTTACGGCGTTATCGCGTATGAGTTTCGATAGATTCTGGTTTACATTGGTGTATACGTGCGCGTGAATTGAAAGTTACTGCTGCACGAAATTTAGAAGTGTTTAATGTTCTCGCATCGAGCCCTTTCGATCTTTTAATATTTTTAGTTGTGGAATTTAGGAGTTCGTTCGTTTGAATTTTGTTTTCATCGAACCCCAGCCATGATTCATTCAGATATCATTATCGAATTTCATTCGCTCCTCGTGATATCGAAACGTATACCCAATATTTTTCGTTACGAACCTTCCGTTTCAAATCGCCAGCTTTTTTAAACACATTTTCAACTAAAATACATTCTTCGAAACAACAAAACATATTTAAATATCTACGATGTTGCGATAAACTGTACGAAGATATATTTCTTAAACGCAAATCACAGTTTAACAAAAAAGCAGAATTAAACTGAACGAAGAATAATCTAGACGAAGAAACTAGCATAATTTAACAAAGAAAAATAATTTTCTTGTATACTTCACGCTCTCTTTCGCGTTTCAGTACTTATATGCAATCAACTAATTCGCGCCTTCAATCTCGCTCATTTAACCCTTTTAGCACCGAGCGAACTGAGCATACCTAAGGGAAGAATATCAGGTCGAATCGACGAATTTGCAGAGGTTTGCGAAAATTCTCGTAAAAACTAAAGTAGGAGTGACATTAACAAAATTTAAAAAGCAGCATATTGCGAAATAAATGGAGGATAAAACGATGCCAATTGTGTTTCAATATTTGTTGAAAATCATAAGAATAACATAAATATAAGGCTCCAACGGAGATGCAACGATATATCGTCGTTGGTATTTTTGGCAAGTACACCGAACGACGCTAAAAGGGTTAAACGCAAAAAGAAAGGATACTCTGAATTTTTAAATAGTAAGTTTGAAAAAAAAAGCAGCGAAAACTTAAGAAGTTTCCACAATTTCACCTCCCCCTTTAAATTCACAAACCGTCGAGTAGCAGAAGTAGAGCTTAGACTTGGTCTCAGTTTATTCTAACGAAAAGTTTCGACCAGGAAGCCTTTCAGCGCTCCATTTACGTTCGAGAAAGAACCGTTCCCTCCCGAAGTCATCGTCGATGAATTTCATGGAGAATAAGACGGTCTGTAGAGGGTTGAAGGCGGGGGATATTGTTCCAGGAACGATGCGATCTATTTGCCTTTCGGATAAGGCGAATCCAACCCCCTTTTCACGAAAGAGCTAAACGCAAAGAGGGAAGGGAATAAAGTAGACACTCGACTGCGTGCGCATAAAATACGATTATCCTTAACAAATAGCAACGCGTTAACCTCGATGGGGTTTCTGTTTTGTCTGTGCTCCACGCAGGACCCCATTGTCGTAATGGGGTTGGTGTGAGCGTTGGTTTAATGTTGGTATGGGTGAGAATGAATTTGACGAGTGAGTGTTCTTTGTCTAGAATGTTGTTATCTGGTCTATGGTATGAATGTTACGGGTGAGAGTCGTGTCGAAATAAATCAGTCGAGTGTTAGCAGTGAGCTATGAAAGAACGAGTGAGAGAGAGAGAGAGAGAGAGAGCAAGCATTAACCCTTTGCACTCGTATGTCTCAGTGTATACATCACAAGTTTTACCGTTGCGCTCGTATGTCTCAGCGTATTGTGTGTAAATAAATATTGTAGGACAGGTACATGCAGGCTTATACTTAATTTCATAAATAACACATTGTGGCTGTTGTGGAGAGTGAGAGAGAGAAGGAAAAGGAATGGAAGTTTCGTCCGGGACCTGCTAGTGGACTCATCAGTAAGGCTTACCTAGCGGGCCCCTGCCTTTTTTTTTTTTGTAACATACGTTTATTGCCAAACAAATAAATAAATATATACAAGTGCAATAAACCAAAACGTACAAAGGGTAACAAAGGGGATACAACAAAATAAGATCAAAGGCTCCTGCATGGAGCACGCACAATCTGAACAAGGGTATAACATGTACAAGGCACTTAATGCTACATTATATATAACTTAAACTAAACTTAATTGTTTATACATTGACTATAGATTATATACAGAAAATGGCAAGAAAAAAAAAAACTGTACAATAGGTAACAGGCCCCTGCCTTAGACACAGGGATAGGAAGGGACAGTTCAGAACTCATATATATAGGAACCGTGACCCGGCTCGAGCACTTGCGAGAAAGATGCTCCCTCCTAGTCGCGAGTGTAGGAAGATCGCCACAACATAATCACGTCGTCATGTATCGTCTAATGTCGTCGAATCTCGTCGAATATCGTCTAATGAATCTCGAATGAATGTCGCCCGGCGGACATGCGTCTCTTTTTATATGCATTAGCACAGGTTGTGGGGGTTTGTCAACATTACCAGATAAAGGGTTAAGGTGGGGCATGGTACAAAAAAAGGTTGGGAAACACTGTTCTAGAGAGTGTAAAGTGTAAAGCAAAGAGGATATCAGTGTGACTAACGAAAATTAATAATAGTAATGACGATTGTAAAGTAGTAACAACAAATAGAAGAAACTCGTGTTCCTCGTTCGACGGATTAATTCGGCTATAAAACGGGAGTAGGCCTCGATATTTCAGTCACTCAATACTCGTAACAATTACGATTAATTCCCCGTTTTCGAAGATTTTACTGCCAGAGCCTAGGTCCACGAATGGAACGGCAGTAAAACGGCTCCCGTCTCCGAGATTTGCTTCGTTTTAACAGCCCTCCTTGCCTGTTACCGCAACTGCGAGCCATTCAGAAACGGTTTATTGCCGGCAAACGTGCTCCCCTTTCTTTCCTCTTTCCCCTTCTGCGCTTCGTTCATCACTTTCTCCCCGTTCTGTTTGCTTCGGGTGACTCCTCCGTCGAGGAGCTACTCGCTGGTAAACATACTTCACCGTGTGTCCCAGTCAGGATTAGGGCTGGCAGGTCAACTGATATATTTAACGATCATTATTCAAGCTGTGTTATCATTTCGTTTGACTAAAAGCTGATTTTAAATAATTTGGCAAATGTCAGTATATTTTAACCAGAAATTGATCGTTTTCTTTTTTGGAATCGTTTCGTCGTTTGGGTCTCTCAAGAGATCAACTCCCTCTTTTGTAAATCATTCAGCTGTTATTATCTACAGGGGGGATCGTTTAAATAGAATCACCCGAATATCTGTCTTCTTTAATACGACTGCGTGGAAATTTTTTTTTTTTTTAGGACGAAGTTATACTGTTACAAAGGGCACAAAATTCTCTTTTAAAGTCCTTTGTTCTTAAGAGATCTCATGTTCCTCAATATTTTTCCTTAATTGAATCTTAACGATCTTTCGTATCCTTATAAAGTGAAAAAAAACGGTAACGTTAGTCATATCATTTCAATCCTTTAATCACAAATTACTTGCGTCCTTATCTTAGCTAAAATAACAAATTGTCTGAAAACAATTTATTCTTCGTATCATTATTATTATTATCACTTTTTTCACGAGCTTAGCTCGGTGTTAATACAGTTCAACTATTATGTTTCATTGGTCGCTGACAAACTTTCTTATCGATGACCAACTATCTACAGTTACTGATATCTATAGTAGCACAATAAATACTGTATGACTCCAATACCTCAGAAAATTATTGGCATTATTATTGGAATATTATTAATTAAGCTTACTTGCCCATATCTGGTCACCATCTCCTTTTATCAACATTCTCTCTCGCTCACACACATGCACGCACACACGCACTCTCTCTCTCTCTCTCTCTCTCTCTCAAACACACACTCACTCACTCTCTATTTCTCACATACACTCTATTACACACACACACTCTCTCTCTCTCTCTCTCTCTCTCTATCTCTATCTCACACACACGCTCTCTCTCTCTTAAACACACACTCACTCACTCTCTATTTTTCATACACACTCTCTCTCCCTCCCCCCTCTCACGCACACTCACTCACTCTCTATCTCACACACACGCACTCTCTCTCACTTACTCACTCACTCACTCACTCACTCACTCGTTCACCCACCCTTTTTACTTTCTCCCGGCCATCGGCGGAATTATTCTTATGAGAAATAAGGGGAACACTGGAGCGTTTGTTAAACGGCGAGCGCCGCCGGACGTTTTTACGATCGCTGAAAACGCGCCGGAGGGAAGACGCTGAAATTTACGGCTCGCTTCACGACCACCACGACGTAATCCGATAAATTTCACGGGCATATAGTCGGCCGCGAACGGGGTGCCATCGTACGGTTAATCACGCTCGCGAAATTCGCACGCGTTTATGTTGAATTTCGCTCGGTTTATGCGACAAGAAGCCGTTCCTTCGATCTTACAGAAATTATCACCTAAACCCTCCACGACATTAGTGGCGGATGTAAACCAATGTGCTACCGAAGTATTCAGCGGTTTATAATTTTGGATTGTAAATTACGCACACAAATTTTTGTCTTTTAATCGATTAACTTGCGTCGTTATTTAATAATATTTAGATGTTGCTTAAATTATTTGTGCGCAGCAAACGTTATTTTCCGGTGAATACTGAAATCACTTGAATCTCTCACAATCAGACTGTTCGTAATAATAAATGATAAATAATAAAACGATACTTCGATTCCCCAATTTTATATTTCTTTTTCAATACTTGCAATTTTTGGTTTTAATACGATCTCGACAATGGATCGTAGAAAGTAATTATTTTAATTATAAAAGTATTTGCATATTACAAAGTGCACATCAACATAAATAAATAAAACTTAAATTCGTTGTGGTACGAAAATACTTATGGCTGTATAAAAATGAACCCAAAGTCCGTCCTTCGAGGCTTAAATCTAACTTGTAACACAAATTGTTCAAAATTTTCGTTCAAAATGTATTTAAACTGTGGTGGTTTTGTCTGATAAAGCGTGACAGCAAAGCAGAAACAATTTAATCGTGTTCAAAGCGTATTATAGAAATAGGTAGTTAAAAAAATTTTTAAGTGGTCCATTTTTCAGCTGGATGCCATGACGCTACTCTTCCCTCTGCTATATACGTAATGTAATAAAGTCAGGACTTTCTTTTTATAATCTCACTAAACAACATTCATAAAAAGCTGACCTACACCGTTGATGCTTTTAATTACTCAATTAGGGGTTTCTTTATAATTACACTGGTACCTTTAATACCACCTTTAATAATTTAAAAGCGTGTACCCAAACTCTGTCGCAAAAATAAAAAAAAAAATGTCTGTAACTCACGAATATGTTTTAATTTACGCAAAACATTTTGTAATTAAATAAATGATAATTGTGTGCTTTTTTTCACGTGATAAGTATACTTGTTATAGCAGAAAAAAAATTGCTGTTTATTTATGACGAGTACACTCAACAAGCACGGCTAGCCGGTTAATTTAACATCTGGTTTACAAGACCCGTCAGTTCTACGACAAACATTAATTTGAGCAAAATTTGCAAAAACAATTACTATTATTCCTAATAATTTTTGTTCGCTTTTATTAACCCTTTGCACTCGAGGGCTCCACTATGCAGACAATGGAAATATGATTTTTTTATATATTATAACATTTGTATCCATAATCAACAATGATTTTTTTTCAATGGGCATATCATTTACTTATACGTGAATACGATCTTTCCACTGAAATTGCTTCGAGTTGCTGGTAATATGAATGAAAAAAGACTTCATGTGCAAAGGGTTAGTAGACCGATACGAATATACCCTAATCTATTTCGCTCTTAGCTCTGTAGTTTCAGATTCTATGTATATATTAGGTTGGAGGGAAAGTTCTGTCGTATTTTCCGTTTCCGTTAATTCATGTGGAACCCAAACACTTAGCTTTAACACAAACCCAAGAGATTTAATGTGATCTCCAACAGTTGTATGATGAATGCCAAACTCTTCGGCAATTTCTCGACTTGTTAAATGTGGATTATTTTCCAACATGGATCGCAAAACATCATTATCGATCTTGGGTGGTCGTCCAGATCGATCACTTTCTTGGAGGCTCAGATCCCCGGAACGAAATTTGCTAAACCATCTTTGACAAGTACGAACATTTACAATATCTTTTCCAAATACCGCACATAAATTTTTACACGCAACCGATGCGTTGCTTCCTTTTTGGAATTCATACAAAATGCAATGTCGTAAATGCACTTTATCTACTGACATGTTTTTCACTTTAAATATCACAAGTAAATGATGAACGGTAAAAAAGGACTCCCTTTATATTATACAGCAGGTAAAAAAAACAAAAAAAAATTCCCAATCACTCACTAGCCAGATGTTTTTTTTATTTACGAGAAAAATTACCTGCCTATTTAAAATACGACAGAACTTTCCCTCCAACCCAATATATACCAATTTCTTAGTACATATTGTATTAGAAATAGATACATAAAATCTAGTATTATAAATCTAGTGTTAAGATGGTGAAAATTAAAAATCTCGAACAAGCTAGCTTTATGATCGAACGAAGGGTGTGTGCAGGCTCTGAGGATAGATTTCTTGCGGGAAACCGTTCGAGCTCTCAATAACAGTTGACGTATTGCCATCGGGGAGGGGCTACACCATTGTTTCCTGTTTTCACGAGTTTCCATCCGATCATTAATTGCTCGCTATAAAAGGTCATTTTCGGTTTTAACGGGAAAGCTTGGAGAAACACGCGTAAAGTGAGGTAAAAATGAGGAAACCAGGTTACCGTCGAGTAGTTTCTAAAACGTTACGAACTAAACAAAGATAATCGGGATTATCGGGAAAACGCGAATGGCATAAACTTTTTAAACGTTGTTTCAAATATTTTTAAAACTTAAGAATAACATATCAACTAAGAAATTAAATCTTTTTTATTTATTTATTAAAATTGCATTCAATTCATTGTTATTAGTAACCACAGTAAGAATACCCCTTGTTTAAGAAGTGACATAACTCATAAAACCTATTTTCAAGTTATCACTGTATGTGGAAAACTTACAGAAATCGATTTTCAACACAATATGAAATAATAAATTTGACGTTGACCATTGTCAAACAAACCTTACAAATAATTGAAGTTTCTGATGAAGATTTTAATATTAATAATATGATAATAATGTTAATACAATATAAACAACAAAACACGTCATGTGTTGCATTAACTTACTAATTTTAAATTGATAACTCGCAATTAATTAAATAAGTGAGATATACATATTACTATGTATAAATATGTTCTGCATATGAGATGCAAAGAGTTAATTATAATTAAAAGCATACCACGTGATACTATATAAAATATTACTGTATATCTCCCCGTATCGATAAGAATCTTCCATCGATCTCCCAAAAATTGTTTTTAGTCCTATCTATGTTTTAAAGGGATCCTTGACATTGACGGTTCAATGAATCGATAAAACTGTAAAACGAAAAACCCAGAGAGGTATATACCAGGATGCATCCCGCGGGAAAACATGGAGATTATCCAACGAAGCTTCGCGGCAAGCGAAGAATTAAATTTTTTCCCCGGGTACAAAGGGATGGGCGGCGGGAGAGGGAGGGAGGGTGCCTTTTCCTCGCCAAAAAGGAAAAAAAGAGAGGGTCGACCAACGGGAGGATGAATAAAAAAGAGAGGAAAACCCTCGAAACCGTGAGGAAACAGAGCGTCAAAGAGACTCGGATACAAAAAGTGACGTGTAATAACGGGCCCGGTTGATTGAAATTTAATAGAATATTCCTCGAATACAGTGATCGCACTCGGGACGTGTGTTTCATCGAGCGAGCGAAGTAAACAGTTTAACGCCCCGCTTTGATATTAAAACGTTTGTCGTTACGACGCGCAAATCTGCCAGACCGATCTCTCTCTGTGTGCGTACACTCTCGTTCATAAGTAATCGGGCGGCTGTAAATTCTGAACAAAATTGTATTTACAGTGGAGTCTTTATTTAACACGTTCGTCGCCACGTCACCCATATTTAGGTGACGCACTTTTTCTTCAAGTTAAATAGGATTTAAAATTAGAATTTTAAAAGGAATTCAATGGAATAAGTATTGAAGCATAATATATATATATATAAAATGCAAAAAATAAAAATAAAAAGTTAAAATTTTAGTTGTTTTTATATTGTTTTACCTCAGTTTTCTATGCAATCAGATTTGAAACTCAGCCGAATCACGCTGGGTGACGAACGTGTTAAAGGTAGCCATCTGTTTGGTACTAATTGTTCGGGTGTACTGATACCCAATGCAATTTGTATCTTCTAGGTTAACTGGGTTGAATAATTAACGACACTTTTTTTATAATTAAATTTCATTTAGACTGGTGGATCGTGCTACGATTAACACTATTCCTACCACAACCGGTCAAATGACCGTTTTTAAAATTTCGATTAGAATTTCATAGATGCAACGTAATTGAATCGCCTTTAAACTTTATACTTTTTCTCAAATATACGTATAATACATTTTTCAATATTCACTTCTTTTTTCATTCTCTATTTTTTGAGAAAAATTTGTAGTCTCTCTTACGTGGGAATGTCGCTGTAGGAATAGATATACGCGAAATATCGGTAAGAATAGTGTTAAGGTCGCAGTGAATATGTTAATAGCAGTGATCTTTTATGTGGAAAACAATCATAATGTTTTAAAATGGAAACATGTGTTTTTGTATGAAGTAAATTTATAGGATTACGAAATGTGCAAAGAAGTATACATAGAATGCATGTACCGTACCTATAAAGTGTGTCTTGATCGGATGCTAACAACGATCTGTTTCGTGGGGTCAAAATGCTTGTATGTTTCGCGTAATCGAATGTTTGTCGATATCTTGCGTGGTCGAATGTTTAAAGGTTTCTCTTGTAATCGAATGTTCGGAGACATTTCGAATGATCGTAGATACCTCGCTGATACCCTTGGCTTACAATATCGTCGCTATTTTAATTCTTATTAACTAAGGACTGAACACCATCTAAGTATCTTCGTTAACACATTCGCGATCGGCAGATTTTTTACGTTTCTAACACCGAGTACCGGTGTATAATCGGCGTGTTTACCATTATCAAAGGGCACAAGTTTTTATAAAAACATAAAACTTGCTAATATGCCTGTAACTTATTGTTACTTAAACAGAACACACGCAACATTAGCGTTCGTTCGATAGCCTTGAACATGGCACCAATGTGGTGCTATGGGACCCCATAGTGTTAATTGAAATAATGTTAAAAATATTTTTTACGTAATTTGTATGGTATCGAAAGATATACCATGGCAAAAATTTTTTTTGTTTCAAGCTCATTTTTTTTTGATTTTAATAAGGTTATCGATGTTTTCTTTACGCGTGATAGTTGTATATCTCTCTCTGTTGTGTCATGCAGTTGATATTAAAGTACATTTAGATGTGCATAATAGTGTGATCTTAAAATGACCTTTGACTCGCAAAATTAAAATTAAACGTGCAATTTATTTTTGTGGAAATCGTGGACCTTAATTGCTCGTTTATTTCTCATTGGCAGATTATCGTTGGTTGTAGCCAAGGTTCATGACTTCGGTAGAAATAAATGTGTACATTGTAATGCAAATGAAAAGATGTTAATTCAATCGGGTCAAAAGTTATGAACTTACTCGATGTTTAACCTCTAGTGGGTAACCCCACTAGGGGTTAACTCGATATTTATTCATTAATATGATATAAATAATTGATAGAGCAACTGTAACGTACACTTTGCTTTACTTTAAAGTATATCGATTGCCTCATGATTTATGGACGAGAATGTACAGTCAGTCACAAAAATATATCTGACAAATTAAATATATTTGAAACAAAAAGAATGAACTTTAGGCATTTAATGGGCACTAATTATTTTATTAAATGAAATAAGGCAGATTCTGTAAAAGTCACGAAAGTCCTTTACGGTTGTTTACAACAAAATCTGCACAAAACGCTGCCCTATGAGTATTGAAACATAGTTACCACAAATATGTTAAAATGAGTGAGATTTGAAAAATAATTTCTAATAATTATAACAACAAATTTTGCACTTCAATGCATCGATGGTAGCTGTATATATGTATAACAACGTTCTTTTTTTTTAAAATAAATGTGAAAGAAAAGTATCATTAATTAACATCCATGGAATGTCAAAAATTTTCGTTTCTTCCTAAGTATTTCAAATTTTACCGGCGTCCAACGACTTCTGCAGTTGACTGTAATTTCTCTTCCACCCCTCTTCACCTTCTCCATCCCACTCACGGGTGGTCGGTGTATTTGTGCAATTCATTTTGCAACGGTGCATGCATAGCTAATCGGGGATTTATGGGACAGGCCAGTGCAGGCTGCCCACGTAATATTCCCATATTAATAATTCTGTGCACGATCGGCGAACGTTACTGCCGGGGATGTGTTAAATTTCAGCGAATGTCCAGCCGTGAAACTACGAGGACTTAACTTCAAATGGGTCCTACGTGGTCGCTAATGCCGATAGAATGATCTTGCTTGATGTCGATCGATCGATCGATCGGTGACCTCTGTCAACGTCTACCCTCTATACCACCGTGACACTTGGAACTTATATATTCGTTTACTGTACACATGTTACGATACTGTCACGAAACTACGAGAAATCTACAAAAATACAATACGTATAATATATTATAGTAATATAGTAGTATAATATTGTATAAGAGAAATTTAAAAATTAAATATTCATGACAACAATAACAATAATAATTGCTGCTACTATATGAATGCTTCACTTGCCAAATCGATTAACTCCATAAAACAAAAAATTGAGAAACGTGAATAAGTAGTATATATTGTTTCTTAAAATTCCTGTTAAATTATAAATTCAAATAAACGATGTAGACTGTATTACTGCAGATGTATATTTTATTCAATAACATATTGAAAATATAAGGTAGGATATATCGTTATTATTACTACAATTTTTACGCGATTAAGGAAGTTAATCGATTTGGCAAGTGAAGCGTTCATATATTCAACTCAATTTTATTTAGTTATTTTATTTATCACGTCTTGCGAGGGTAACTTCGTCGTTGCAAGCGTGAAAACGGTTAGGGTTATAGATATTAAGTTAATGAACCAAAAATGGTAAAACCAAAAGAGTCTCAGTGAGATAAACCTAATTCTCAACCTTTATGGCTGGAGACTATACTTAAACCATATTAGCACGTTAAATGCGCTCCGTTTTCCAGCTTATGAAGCTAAAAGAATAACTAGGTACTGTTATGAGGCGCAACTGACCGCATCAAGTAAATAATTCCCTATGCGAGGAATGCGATTCTTACTTCTGATGCTACTTTAGCATTTACGAAATCACGCCAATCTCTTTACTACGCGAACACATGACTAATAACAGAATAACACGAAACTTTTTATTCATCCTTATTCTCAGACTTCTGTTGAACCTCCACGCCAATCTCCTTATTATCATATTAATATTTTATTATACATGCGATTAGGCATGCAATTAGGTGACAAAGACAGAATAACACGAAACTTCTTATTAATCCTTATTCTCAGACTTCTGTTGAACCTCTGACCTTTTTGTGTGACAATAAATAAATTTATCGCGGATTTCACCATTTTACTCACTCTTCTGTGTATCACGGCACGATAGTACGCTTTTGATAATTGGTGGAAAAGGATTTTTGCAACTTCTTATTATTGTAGCATCGTAATTAATTTTAGAACGTAAGATAAAGTGAGGTGTGAACAGCGGGATTTCAGACCTGCTTGGGGAAAACTCTTGGCGACGCGCGAGGCCCTCGGAAAAGTGCCCAAATATGGTCATACTTGAGGAATTTTTCCGAGGTACGTGGTGGGAGAAAGGCCAAGGGTTAGCGACAGTTTTCGCTGGTCGAGTAGAGTTGAATTGGACGTTATACCGAATAGAGTTGTATTAGACGTGATACCGTGTAGAGAGTTGAATTAAGTAAAATTTATACATAGTATTGTAATTATATTCCTATAATCGATAAATAAATATTATTATTATTGTAACACTACATTATTAAGAAAAGAAAATTTTCGAATAATGTCAGTTTCGTGACGAGACCAATAACGTGGACCCCTCTTTTCAAATTTTCTATCGAAGCGTTCTATAACACTCATCTATTTTTCTTCTTTTTCCAGCCCACCAAATTGAACGTGTACAAGAACGACGCAGAAAGCTGGGACTACACGACGCCGACGCTGGGTGAGTTTCTCCCTCAGTTTCTGTACCATCCTCTTTCTATCTCTCCATTTTCTTATTTATTTACCCGTTTTTTTTTTCGTTCGTCCGTTCTTTCGTCGGGAACTCGCGTATTCCGGCCGTTTCAATTATTATTGTCACGCAGAACATGAGCCGCGCGTAAACGCGTACACGAATTTGTTCATGGACCGGGAATCGTTCCTCTCTTCCCTGGCTCTGTTTCCGTTTCACCCACCGGAAACCGTGAACTCCTCCCTAATTTCGTGCTTTCCACGGCCCCTTTCCTTCCCTTCTGTTTTCTTAGCATTCTTCTGCGCATCTGTGTGCGTGCGTGAGCTTGTACGCCCACGGTAAAGCTAATAAGATAAAACGTAGTCTGGTTGTGCGAGCTTGAAGGGTTTCCGTGAAACGCAGCCCTCGCGCGCTGCTCGACACGCGGAAACGACGATCGAGACGCGTGGAGAATTGTTTGAAAATTTAAGAAACTAAAGATCGACTCAGCTTTGTAATTATGTTTGGTAAAAAAAAATTGTGTAAACGCTACTTAATCTTCTATGGGCCCGTGTGACTTTCAAGTCATATGCTAATTTATTGACACTTTAACAAATAATTTTAGTCTTTTTTCATGAGATGGCGTATACATATTAATTCTATAATGTTCTGTAATACAAAATTGTTTAAACTGGAGAATCTTTTTTTTATCTTGCATATATAGGATTATAATTATTGATTCTTCGTTCTGTCAATTTTTTTTATATTTAAAACAAAAATTCGGCCCATAGAGGGTTAACACGTTGACTGCTACGGTTGTGGTTATTAGTGATTATTAATTCTTTTCATTCGAGATGTGACTCTTCATCTTTAAAAATTCCTAAATGCAAAGTATTGAGATGCAACGGTACAAACATTTATTTAGATTGAAATTTATTTCATTCGAATAAATAATAGTCAAACTTTTAATTATGACTGTTTCCATTTAAGTATGACAAATTTGCGTTGAAATTTGTGAAAATGGTATTTTTTGACTACCGAAAGTCACCTTTCAAGTGCAAAAGGCTTAATAATCGACCATAAGGATGGTAGAGCTAGAGAGATTACCGATAGTTGATGACACCGAAATAAAATTTTTACGAATTCCTACTATATTAATTGGTATTTATATTAATACATGTAATAAAAATATATAGGCAAGCATCTATTTTCTATAAAAACATACGAATTGAAAATTTTACAAAATTGCACTTTTTTCTATTTATTAATTGAAAAATTAACTGTAATTCTCGCGTAAAATAAAGAGTAAAATTCGTAATGTAAAGTACCACGTACACCTCAAAACATTGAAATAATTATATTTTTTTAATAAGAAATTGCCTGGCAGTCAGCTTGTTACGCAAATTTTCTATCACTCTCCGGGTATCTCGATTGCTTCGTCGCAAGAAGAGATTATAGAGAATGTTGATGGAAGTTTGTAACAAAGTCGAGATCCGGTGATGCTGGTCACAAGGAAATTGGTTAAATAGCCGAGTGCTGGTTCAATTTAAGTTCCACTCGATTCTAGTGAATTTCTTACTTTCGCGGAGCGTCTCGGTTGCTTTACTTCTTCGATTCCGTCTCGTTCCATTCACGAACAGACATAAAGTTACAAAGAAACGTGTTTAAAGAATTAAATGCAAAATTGCCAAGGTAACTGGCCCCAATTACCGGATAACGAATACATTTCTTAAAAATTAAGCAAAAAACAAGCAGTAATTAAAGTAATATATCTTTTTTAATAACCCGTAGGTATTTATTTGCATCTGTAAATGGTATATTACTTTAATTATTTCATGTTTCTTGTTTAATTGTTAAGAATGTATTCGTTATCCGATAATTGAAGAGAGGTATGGTAATTGAGGCAGTTACTCCGTTAAATTAAATTCTGATATTACATTTCCAATTCCAGTTTTGGTATCATTTGGCGTCATGTAAAAATCATTAATTATGTACATCAGAATTTTCTACGTGTTAATATTAAACTGTAATACACGTGATTCGATCGTCGTTTCCAAATATTATTTAGAACTAGCATAACGCTGTAAACAGATGTTCTCCCATATTATTTTACTCTACATAAAATTCTGCAGTTTATTCATGAAATACTGGCCGAGTACAAACGGTTCATTAATTTTAAATAACAAAAACATTATTAAATACTTTTATTTATTTTTTATGCATCATTTATATGGATGTATTATAACTCCGTTGCAAGTTTCTATCACAATTAAACTAACAAAGCCAGTTATACAGAACTGCCAAAATTTTGCACACACCTCATACACAAATCCATGATTTTCTCGCCCTTGCCTGTTAAAAATTCTGCTATTCTATCCTCCGTACGCCCCTACCTCCCACACGTACTTACCAAAAGGAAATAAAGTAAAATACAAAATTTCTATTTCTCAGCTTGTTCACAGAGCCCAAAAGAACGAGGAACGATTCCGATTCCATTGACAGGAACCAATCACTCTCGTGCGTTGCAACTCGCATCGATTCATACTTGGCGTACGTACATTACATCGGATAAACGAGGCATACGATTCATGCATACACGATAAAAACCGACCGCGTTTCACAGCAGCCAGTCGACACAAAGAATACGAACGTCCACGATTCGCGTTCGGGAAAAGTCGAGAGCGCATCGTGTCTCTACGTGTACGCGATCCGTTGCAGCGAGACGATAAAGGCACTCGTTAGAGGCGCTCCTGATATTTTCCCGTTTTAAATCGCAATTACTCGCGACTCGCCAGTTTATTCCGTGTGTGATTTCTCCGTCCGTAAATTGGCGTCCCTTTCACAACACTCGACAGAGCAACGCGACGCGTTTCTCGATCGTATCCAGAGTCGAATTAACGTCAGTCTCGAAGATTTTCTTCGACCCAATTGTCGAGCGTTGAACACAAAATGTGCTCTCTCGATTGCGCGAACCTCCGCGAGACGGAGCTGCACGGGACTCTTCACGCTTGTTACCGGTTGCGTGTTCACGACGTTTCTCTTCGTTCGTTCGGGACAGGTACGATAAATGCGGCGATTGCTGGCGCGCGCAATTTGAAACTGTCGAAGATTCAGAGCAGAAAACGTGTGCAGGTTACGGCCAGGGTAATTGGAGAGAAAATTTATACGTTTTGGTGATTCCTTCTTGGAGATTACGCGGGTTGGTTCTAGAAAATGTAGCATTGTACTCTTGTTCTAGATTTCGTTCACCTGTCGAGTTTTAACGAGAGAGTTAATTAGAATACTTGAGATTACTCATCAGTAAGGAATTTAACGCGCGTTGTGTTTCCCATTTGTGTTACAATAACACTTTAAAAATGTTGTTTGAGTTATCGAGGGGTTTTACAAGGAATCCAGCAGAATCTCCAGCGGTCAGATTATTTGAAGTTAAACGAGGTTTTATCTTGAAGGGATTATGAGTACGATCCAATTATACTAATTCCTCCAATCCTGTAGAAGTTTTGGGCTTAACCTGTCTCCACTTGTGATTATTAATGAAGTTTACTGACTCAATGATTCCTATTTCAATTACAGTAATCTCTCCGGAGAAACTTTGAAGGGAACAATTTAGCTTTAAGAAGAGAGGGGGGTAGGGTTGGAGAGCAGAGTAGCTCGTTAATTTTCAATGAAAAGGCTTCCGAAAATATTGAAGCTTCCAAAGGGAGCTCAACAAGATTTCAGCGCTGACATTTTCAATCCCAAAGGTTTTATTACAATCAGCAGTTCTTAACCTCCTATTCGTTCAATTTAAGAAGTTAAATAGGTTACACTTTAAAAGGTGAAATATTCAGTTTAACCTCTTTGAACTTCCAAAGACTAATAGTTTATCTAAAATTCAGCATCCCTATCGTTGCAACGTAACATTTACTAATGCTTACAATCTCCGTCTCAAATATCACCGTGACCTATGATCTCAGCAGTTTTCGCTTGTCTACTCAACATTTGTACAACAGCCATTAAACAGCGAAAGTTGAACTTCGTCCTTTACTTCAACTGTAACAATGGCATTGTAGTCGCTTTCACAACGAATAAAAAATTACCAGAAACAAATATAATACACGTGTAATGGACGTAAGAAGTACAATCAAAATTAAACAGAATTAAATGCAATTAATTTCTATTTTGCATTTTCTCTCGCTGTGGAAATAAAGCAACTGATTTCTTAAAAATCCGTCGATTGTTCTAGAAAAATGTGTTCGTTCGTTAAGGGTTAAAGATAACAAAAGTATGTTACAAGAGATAATATCAATTTGTACAATAAATTTTTTAATACTCGGGAAAAAGTTGAAGCGAACGCGCAACTTATCAGAAAGTTCTCAGACTTCGAATGGACACAACAAATCTGTTGAAGGATTCTCTCTGCCTCTGCGGAACAACGATAGGATCGCTGGTTGCTCGGTCCAGGAATTTTTGTACTTCGAAATAGTTTTCCTTGGGTCTTTCGGCGGAACATATAGGGGAAAGTTTTTGGAGCTGTTAAGTTGGTAAGAAGATCGCGTTGCTTTTGGGGAAAAAGAAAGTTGCTTGAAGGGGATCGACGAAATTGTCGATTTGAATATTTCTAGAAGCGATGCGAACGTGAAACAATTTTTCGAACAAGAATTGTTGCTTGGTGTTATGACATCGAACCGAAGTCGTGAAAAGAAATTTTAGGGAACTGTATTAATAATAACTTTAACAGTATATTTTAAATGCTTTACTTTGTCAAAAATATGTATATAGGAATGTCTGTTACCAGAACTAATAATTTATTCCTTTAACATTTCTAATTTTGTGAAAAAATATTGATACGATTAAATATGTATGAGGATAACGGAAAAATAGAAAAGACATTCTTATAAAATGATCGCACGATAAATCTTAGACATCAAATCAATTTTATTTGAAAAATACTTTCGTCTTTTGTGTTACGATATTATTCGTAGAGATCGCAAATTTCATTAAACAAGCCAGACGGAATAGATTGGTTCCATCGAGATGGTTCTTTTCTAGGTAATTTGAGAAAAGGACACACCCATGACCAGTAAAACACGTCGGATAGCTTAATTCCTAGGCGACAACGACTCAGACTGATTTACTGCGTCAAATTCAATTCTCTCTCGGAATTGTTGGCAGTGTGGTTGGCTCACAGATCATTTCACTTTCAGTACGCCACGTTCTGCACTGCATCACGCCTAGATAGTCTGAAATCGAGTAGAAAACAATTAACGCTTCGCCACGGCATTCTTCTGCCCCCCCCCCCCCCCCCCCCCCCCCCCTCTTCTACTCGAAGACGATCAATTTATTTTACCAACGTATTTGCAGTTACCCACGAAATTGATTAAACACTGCTATTAATCAAACTTTTTATTCACTTAAAGTATAATCGTTAAATATAGGATACATTGATTAATTAAGAAAATTCAGAATATAATGGGAAACATGTGATTATTCAATAAGATTACAGTCGATAAAAATTGATGGACACATAATTATTTCATCAGTTTCGTGAGTTATTGTAACTCAATTCTCATAAAACGTGTCCTGATTTTTAAAACTATAATGGATAGAAATATTTATTTATACAAATTATAAATTTATTCGTAATAATTATGGAACATTATGGCAACAAAAACGACATAAATAACGTTCAATTTATAGTTCGCTTATAAGTAGGCAAAAAAATTTGCATAGTTATACTGTACTTTAAGCAGTGCAAAATTAAATGCAATTTTTACGTTACATTTTGTACACAATTGCGCTAGATCCTTGATTGAGAGATACGAATGAATTTTAAACGTTGTATCTATACCTCATTAAATAATCCTCAATACTGATTCCATTGTGAATCAAATACGAATGAATTTTAAACATCTTATCGTATTAAATAATTTTCAATAGGATATTTAAGTGTTTCGCCATGAATTGCTTTTTGTGGTTTTCGTTCAAAGAGTTTCTTACTCGTTAAATGAATAAATGAATGAGTAACTATTGAAGTACGCCACTGGCGATTAAGAATGTATTCATTTTAATAGTGCATCGAACGAAATAGACGTGTAATGTATGGGCGATAGCGTTTTTTTATTGATAACTAGATTTACGGGACTCGTCAATTTGACGGATTTCGAGCTCCAAGAGCAAAATTTGCCAAAACAATTACTATTATGACCAACAATTTTTGTTGAATTTTATTAATTACAATTTATTCATGGTTACACTTTTAACAAATATTATTAATGTTATTTTGATATTTTTGGGATATTTGCCCGGGAGCACCTAGAATCCTAACTCTGATTTAGAAAAAAAATTTTCAAAAACCTTCCCGGGAATATACCTAATAATTTCCCAAATTTTCACGGCGATTGGATGTATGGTTTTTGAATCTATCGAGTACAGACAGACACACATTCATTTTTATATATGTATAGATTTTTAGACGTCTGTCGTGATACCGACGATTTGTTTGCCCGGTCCGTCGGCATCGATTCTGGTTGCACGGTTAAATCGAGAGTCGAGTAGCGGTCTCTACCTTGGATTCTTGTTTGAACAACGAAATGAGAATCCAGCGAGAGGGACGAGTTTCGCTGGTAACACCCGGATCGAACAGACGGTCCCGTCGTTCGAATCAGATTTCCCGTTTTCACTTTAGCGGAAATTTAAATTTGAAGCAAAGGGTTTCAGATTCGAATCTCTTTTTCCTCTCCCTTTAAAATTGCTTCGCGAAACCGGGAAGGTTTTCACCGTCGAGTTGTTAGAATTAGAGGATAATAACTGGTCTCTGGATTTTCACGTACTTACGGAAAATTTTAAGAATACAATCGCACCTAATTTAATATACAAAAATTCATGAAATATTTCAAGTGCTTGTTACAATATTTGAAGAATAACAGCAAGACAAATTGTTATTCAGCTTCTATTATACGCGTTTCTGCAATTTCGTTGATAGAAATTTAAACGAGTTAAAGAATACAAAGGCACTTAATTTAATATACAAAAATATTTGAAGTGCTTGTTATAATATTTGAAAAATAACAGCAAGACTAATTGTTATTCAGCTTCTATTATACACGTTTCTGCAATTTCGTTGATCAAAATTTTAACGAGTTAAAGAATACAAATGCACTTAATTTAATATACAAAAACACATAAAATACTTGAAGTGCTTGTTATAATATTTGAAGAATAACAGCAAGACAAATTGTTATTCAGCTTCTATTATACGCGTTTCTGCAATTTCGTTGATAGAAATTTTAACGAGTTAAAGAATACAAATGCACTTAATTTAATATACAAAAATATTTGAAGTGCTTGTTATAATATTTGAAGAATAACAGCAAGACAAATTGTTATTCAGCTTCTATTATACGCGTTTCTGCAATTTCGTTGATAGAAATTTTAACGAGTTAAAGAATACAAATGCACTTAATTTAATATACAAAAATATTTGAAGTGCTTGTTATAATATTTGAAGAATAACAGCAAGACAAATTGTTATTCAGCTTCTATTATACGCGTTTCTGCAATTTCGTTGATCAAAATTTTAACGAGTTAAAGAATACAAATGCATTTAATTTAATATATAAAAACACATAAAATACTTGAAGTGTTTGTTATAATATTTGAAGAATAACAGTAAGACGAATTTTTATTTAGCTTCTATTATACGCGTTTCTGCAACTCTGTTGATAAAAATAATACAAATGCACTTAATTTAATATACAAAAACACATAAAATACTTGAAGTGCTTGTTATAATATTTGAAGAATAACAGCAAGACAAATTGTTATTCAGCTTCTATTATACGCGTTTCTGCAATTTCGTTGATAGAAATTTTAACGAGTTAAAGAATACAAATGCACTTAATTTAATATACAAAAATATTTGAAGTGCTTGTTATAATATTTGAAGAATAACAGCAAGACAAATTGTTATTCAGCTTCTATTATACGCGTTTCTGCAATTTCGTTGATAGAAATTTTAACGAGTTAAAGAATACAAATGCACTTAATTTAATATACAAAAATATTTGAAGTGCTTGTTATAATATTTGAAGAATAACAGCAAGACAAATTGTTATTCAGCTTCTATTATACGCGTTTCTGCAATTTCGTTGATCAAAATTTTAACGAGTTAAAGAATACAAATGCATTTAATTTAATATATAAAAACACATAAAATACTTGAAGTGTTTGTTATAATATTTGAAGAATAACAGTAAGACGAATTTTTATTTAGCTTCTATTATACGCGTTTCTGCAACTCTGTTGATAAAAATATGAATTTGCGTAAAAATCCGTAGACCTTCGATAACAAGTTGGATGGAACGAATTTGAGTTAATTTTTGTTCGTTCATAAAATTGACTGATACAGTTGCGGCATGTTATTTGGAATATCTTGTGTTTCATTGTCAAATGTGTTCGGGTTATTCGACAATTTTCGATTATCGTGAAACAGGAAGTAGTTGTGGAACCGATCATTTGTATTCTGTTCGATTCATTTAGCGGACGTATAAACAGCGACGGCGTTTATCGATGGAGATGTTATTATATGAGGGCGTTTCTATTTAATCGTTAAACGTACACGCGGAAATACGATCTGGAATTCTGCACGTGTATTCGAATTACCGATCGTTTCTAAACGAGAAGCCAAACAAACGAATAGAGTCGATAGAAAAACTGATAAATTATCGAAAAGGTCGATTAATGGTTTATTGTTACATACGTTTTATTAGATCGTTGCGTATAAAATGATAATGGAAACTATTTGTTTTTTTTTTTCTATTTTATAAACTATACCAGCGAATCATGAATCAAAACAGTAGATAATTGTTATACGAAAAAAGTGAAGTCTGTAGTTTATTATTTTAAACGCAGTATCCTTTTCGCTGAAAAACAATTGATTTGAAGTTATATATGTAGTACCATCTAAAAATTCAATCACATTATGATTTCTAAGATTAGTTTTTCGTCTGATACTAGTTCTTTACTTTAAAGAAATTATGAAACTTAACAGTGAACAAGACGTAGAATACACAAATATTTAAACAACCTGTTTATCTTAACACTTCACCGACCGGGAGCTTATTAACATGCAAAAGTTATTAACATTTAGCTAACCGAACACTGTTCATCGCGTGTTAAGAATTGATTAAAAATTGTACCTTGGAAAAGCAGAAAATGCATTTAACGAACTGTGAACAACGCTAGTTTAACACTAGAACTACCGACAATTAAATCGGGAGCTTAACGTCGCATCGACAACGAGGTCATTACCGATATAAACCGATAGTTGTTGATTCATAAAGTTGTTTGTTACTATTTATCGCGCTATTTCTTATTAATTAATTAATTTGCTTTCTTCGACCCTTTCGTCTGAAACTTTTGCCAGCTACTGTAGATACCTAACAAACACGTGTCTGACAATTCGGATCCGCAATTGTAGATTACCCGCATGTAAATGTCGAGCAAGTAAACGTGGAATATAAATAGAGAGGACACTTCGGAGCCATTTGTCACGTGCTCGAATATATTTAAGTTCGCCTCGTTGTTCAGGCGCGACGCGCCGCGCGGATAGATAAAGCCCCTGGGGCCGGGTACACTTTTATGCAACTTTCGATCCTTCATGCGGTTGCATTACCGTAGTCGAGTTTCACAGATTCGTTCGCTACGTTGCCAGTGATGGAAAATACCGTACGTCTTTGTACCGCGATGGATCGCCTCCTTTTTCGATCCTTATGGAGAAGTAGTATCACGTTTTGAAGAATATTGCGAGAAAATTGTTTCAACGGCGATGTATCTTCGATGGATCATAGTAATTCGATAAGAATGCAATTTGCAAAAGGTTATGAATACATTGTACTTAGTAGGTGTATTTTATATTGTCTCAAGGAAGAATTTTGTAACCTTATGTTACGTTTATTAAGATAATTTGCAATCTCCTAAAAGAAGTTGCAAAAATAAAATTATTTAATTTC
>JAOPTO010001083.1:14174-40209 GCA_033822845.1 Tetrapedia diversipes | reverse complement strand
TCGAAACTTTTAAACGGTAACTTTTTCAACAGCAATTACTAAAATAAATCTATATTATACATATCAAAAAATTTATTAAGAAATGAATCACCAGAAATTTTATGTTTATAAGAAACTTTACCTGTAAACACTTTCATACGCCATAAGAGATCAAAAAGCCGAACCTAACACCTTTTCAATTATTCCCTTTCATTTGTATTATTCAAGAGTTCAGAAAAAATGCTTGAATAACCTTGGAATTGCAAAAGAATTGCACGCGTTCCATGAATTCCACAAATTCTAAACATTTAAACACGGGGCATATGGATTAACTATCGAACCGCCTGAAAACGATTAAACACAAAGAACGTTGGGTTTATTTTCATTTCGCGATGGAGGCTTAAAGAAAAATGAGCGTCCCAGTTGCTCGAACTGTACCAAGAAAAATATCGGGGACAAATAAATTCGCGGAGCTTCGGAAAGCTATTATTACGCGGTCGTGCAAACCGGTGAGACGCGACTATGCCAAAAATAATAACGAAACACCGAAAACATCGGGCCAGCTATTGTCGCCGGAATTGTGATACCTATACGAATTTATATCGTGTGCGATTATCATAGAGTGTAGGATATGAGAAAGAATATTTGTTGTAACCGTCGCTAATGACCTGGTAGTCGATGCGACGTTAAACACTCACATAAAAAAAAAATATATATATTTGTATGAGTGTGAAGTGTGAATGATAAACGTATGAATAAACATTAAGATTCGTGTTGTAGAATGAGTGTAACGAAGCATGATCTGTGTGATTTGTATATGCATGATATTTATTTTTGTTTTTTTTTTATGTAAGTGTTTAACATCGCATCGACAATCAGGTCATTAGCGACGGGTTCAATATTTTGTATGCGTATGCAAATCATTGGTCGATTCTAAAATATAATTAGTTTGAGGCGCAGGAATAAGGAAACGTACATTTTTAACATAATATCTTCAACTTAATTGATTGATGCAAAATACTAATCTGATCCAATGTACGAAATACAGTAGCAGACAAAAGTTTAAGATGAGAGGACAATGTAGAACATAGTTTTATGCTTTGCAAATATTGCCTGTACATTTATTTTTATTGTTATTAAGGTAGAACACTATTTATGGATTAGCATAGAATGCAGATTTTTTTTTATGTGAGTGTTTAACGTTGCATCAACAATCAGGTCATTAGCGGCGGGTTCAACATTTTGTGTGCGTATGCAAATCATTGGTCGATTCTAAAATATAATTAGTTTGAGGTGCAGGAATAAGGAAACGTACATTTTTAACATAATATCTTTAACTTAATTGATTGATGCAAAATACTAATCTGATCCAATGTACGAAATACAGTAGCAGACAAAAGTTTAAGATGAGAGGACAATGTAGAACATAGTTTTATGCTCTGCAAATATTGCCTGTACATTCATTTTTATTGTTATTAAGGTGAAACACTATTTATTGATTAGCATAGAATGCAGATTTTTTTTTATGTGAATGTTTAACGTTGCATCAATAACCAGGTCATTAGTGATGGGTTTAATGGTGGGTTAAATTTTGTTAGTTAGATTGGAATCGAACAAATATTCCAATGTGTCTTTTACATTGTTTTCTGAAGTCAGTGCCAGGGGGGGGGGGGATAATTTTATGCTAAAAATTTGTTTATCGTGTTATTCCTTATAAATTAGTTAGTTTAATATCGTCGTCATTCACTTTCGTCCGCTACTGTACATCGTGTATCGAATGGAACCTAAGTAGCATTGGAAATATAAATCCTCGTTCTCTTCCTCAAATTAGGAATACACTTTAACACTAGAACTACCGACACGTAAAGTGTACTTATTTGCATGGAAGAATTCAAATTGAAAATAACATAAAAAAATGCCGAACACGTAGAAAACAAATCTTTATTTATACCTTGTGCAGAAAATCATAGTAAATTTTGGAAGCTTTACCACAGTGAATTTATAAGGTTGCTATAAGTAATCATCAATTGTTTGGTAGTTCTAGTGTTAATTACGTGGGGGATAATTTTATGCTTTTTTCGATAAGCTTCAAATTTTATACAATCTTATAGAAGCTGGTGAACAGTGATTTGGGTACGACAGGTATTGCAGATTGGTGGTTCCGTTTTTTTGAGTAAATGTTCATGCATGATATTGATAGAGTGAACAGCGATAAAAAAAGAAAGACAGTCTGTGTGTGGTGATAATAGCAATCCTGGTAACCTGTAATTTTTAATACAGAGAGAGAGAGAGAGAATAAGAGAGAGTGTGTCTTAAAACGTATTTCATTGTATTTAACCCTTTGACTGCGGCCCGTTCTCGGACGAATCCATCAATATGGACGGCGCGTTTTTCGCTTGTCAGTCGTTGTGACTTGTCCACTGACTAGTGACCAAAACAGTACCCGGAAATTTGATACCATTCTTAGGGTTTAAAAAATAATAATGGCAAATAATAATAGCATATTTAATTGCTAGGTTGCATAGGACAATAAATTCCATGTTGAATTAATCGGTAAAACAGTAATAAAGGTGTTATAGTAACAAAATACAGAGGGCGTATATTTACGCCTTTCGTATATATTGATGGATTTGTGAGGGCGTATATATGTAAGAGAAGTACGCTGTCTTCACTTATAGATATCGATATAGATATAGATATAGAAGGAGATATAGTTAGATGACATACGTGCCGAATAAGATTAGGTTACGGAAAGATAATTATAATTTATAATACAAAGGAGACAGAGACTTATAAACGTTGTAGGATAACAAAATAGAGAATAGACTTTAATTGTTGTTTCTCTTTTTACAGGTAAATGTATATATTGTAAATAATTTAACGATTAAGAAAATAAAATTAAACTCTTTTTACAGAGCAACACATTGTAATTTATTCTCTTATTGAAAATTCTCAAAGATATTAATTACCTTATATATATACGCCTTTCGTATATATTGATGGACTTATGAAGGCGTATATATACGCCTTTAGCAGTCAAAGGGTTAATATTTTTGTTATATTTCACTGTTTTTTATTGTTAATAGTTATATAAGTAAATTGTTCCTACACATTTACTCAGAATTCGTTCGACTAAATTACCGAGAAATTGTTACTGTTTGTTCATGTCCGTTTTGTGTTTCATCCTTCAACTTCTACATCCTTGCCAAATTTTCGAAACGTAATCCAATACTCGGAGAACGTGCGGTTTCTCGAGAAACCACGATTTTGTATGCAATCGCAGTTCGATGAATGAAACAACTTTGGCTGCTATAAAACGTTTTCAATGTTACAATGGTTGCAAAATTTAGAATTTTATAATAGTGTATCAAATAATGCTGTTAATGAACGTAACTGAAAGATAAAGTAGTGCTTCAAACAAGCGTCGTTCAATTTGAGAGTTGTATTGAAAGTTCTGCAAAATTTAATAAATTAAAATGATTCTTTTAATTGATGTCCGTAGATCTTCTATAGATCTGAAAAGCAATTCCTTTTTCGGAGTAAAAAGTATAATTCTAAGAGGTATAGAAAGCGTAAAGAATATTACTAATACAAGCAAAGAAACAACAAATAAAAATGTTTTTCCTTTTTTAGAACAAACGTCTGAAATGAAGTGATCGAGAAATTGCAGTAAAGTTTGGCATTCATCATACAACTGTTGGAGATCACATTAAATCTCTAGGGTTTCTGTTAAAGCAAACTGTTTGGGTTCCACATGAATTAACGGAAACGGAAAATATGACAGAACTTCCCCTCCAACCAATAGATGAGTTCATCGAAATAAAACAGACTAGTTTCTTCAATGTAACTTTCATTTGAATACGACATTCTTTTATCTAGAAATTGTAAATGAATGCACACTTTCAAGAAGTTTTAGCTGTTTCACTGAGTTGTTTCATATACATTTGCTACTCATTGTTGCGATATTTTTTAAATTATTCGTTGTAGACAGGCCCACCAAGTATATATAAATAAAATAATAATAAATTTCAATCAATATAAATATTTATACACTAATTAAAATTTACTGAGCAATTTTATTTAGTAATAATTATATTTACAAATTAATATTAAAGTATGTATAAATTAAAATTAATTTTTAAATTCATAAATTACATATATTTTGTTATATGAAATCTTAGTCATTTTGAGGGATATGCATACATTGATCAAGGTTTCTGAGGTATATTAATCAACTTTTTACATACTTTCTTTATAAATTTTCTAATGTTCCCTTACACGAAGCTAACTGTTTTAAACAATATCCTATATACATATACCGTAAAAAGATATTAAACTATTAATTACTCAAAAAAAAAAAAAAATCATTGTAATTCATTTAGTAGCGTTGCATCCACGCAAAAATGAGCCAATCAGAAGGGTACAGTAGATTGACCCACGTAAATTGTGAACAACCACTTTGCCACATAAAGTCACAAACTTCTGAGAAATCCATGCAAATGAGCACTGTGCCCGTTTCGTAGGACAACCAAGAAATTCAAACACAGAGGAGAGTTCATTCACGGTTCTTCGGCAATTTCGAAAGGTGAAAGGCCCTCGGGAGCAGAGCTCTCTCTATCGAAATCCGACATCGAAGGGCGACCTCGCGTCCAGGTATTTCCCTTTGTGGGACAGAGGACGTGGGCACACGCACGGCGCTGAATAATTAACTCCGCTCTTTGCCGGCGCCGGTTTTATCGTAATTATCGCGCGCGCCGGAGCTGGTTGCCGGCAGTGGCGGCGGGGATCGATCGTAGATCGCGAAAATGATCGACGCAAACGGCCAGAGAGGTGTGCCGCGGGCTTTCTGCGCCGCGCTCGCTCGCCACGCCGGATAAAACGGTCGGCGCTCACCCGACTATCCGTGGCTCGGTACTCGCGTGCCGGTCGTATCGCGAGCTTTTTGTTTCCTGAAAAGGACTAATGATCATCGGACGACGGTGGCCTTCGAACAGGCCCTTGTTAGAGGGTACGAACAACGGCGAATTTTCGTGGCACCACTTGTGTTTTCGTGAAAACGATCGCGCGACGAACACCACCGGTAAACGCGACTTTTGTTAGGTATGAAGGATATTTTCGCTGATTCCTTTGTATTTTTGTCTGCAGAACGCAAATTTAAACGTTGAAATTTTTCTGTTACTTACAATTTTTAAATTTTTTTCGCTTCGAATCGCTGAAAAATGCCGATTTTACTATGTTTCGAGTCGTACGTGTTTTAATTCTTGTAGAATCCAAATCAAAATTACTGAAAAATACAAATTTTATAGTGTTTTCACTAATAATTTTAAAAAGAATGTTCACGCTGATTGCTTTGTATTTTTGTCTGCAGAACGCAAATTTAAACGTTGCAATTTTTCTGTTGCTTACAGTTTTTTAATTTTTTTCGCTTCGAATCGCTGAAAAATGCCGATTTTACTGTGTTTCGAGTCGTACGTGTTTTAATCCTTGTAGAATACAAATCAAAATTACTGAAAAATACAGATTTTATAGTGTTTTCACTAATAATTTTAAAAAGAATGTTCACGCTGATTGCTTTGTATTTTTGTTTGCTGAATACAAATTTAAACGTTGCAATTTTTCTGTTACTTACAATTTTTTAATTTTTTTTCGCTTCGAATCGCTGAAAAATGCCGATTTTACTATGTTTCGAGTCGTACGTGTTTTAATTCTTGTAGAATCCAAATCAAAATTACTGAAAAATACAAATTTTATAGTGTTTTCACTAATAATTTTAAAAAGAATGTTCACGCTGATTGCTTTGTATTTTTGTCTGCAGAACGCAAATTTAAACGTTGCAATTTTTCTGTTGCTTACAGTTTTTTAATTTTTTTCGCTTCGAATCGCTGAAAAATGCCGATTTTACTATGTTTCGAGTCGTACGTGTTTTAATTCTTGTAGAATCCAAATCAAAATTACTGAAAAATACAAATTTTATAGTGTTTTCACTAATAATTTTAAAAAGAATGTTCACGCTGATTGCTTTGTATTTTTGTCTGCAGAACGCAAATTTAAACGTTGCAATTTTTCTGTTGCTTACAGTTTTTTAATTTTTTTCGCTTCGAATCGCTGAAAAATGCCGATTTTACTGTGTTTCGAGTCGTACGTGTTTTAATCCTTGTAGAATACAAATCAAAATTACTGAAAAATACAGATTTTATAGTGTTTTCACTAATAATTTTAAAAAGAATGTTCACGCTGATTCCTTTGTGTTTTTGTTTGCTGAATGCAAATTTAAACGCTGTTCTTACGGTGTTTCTGTAAGTAATTTTGACAAACGAAATCTTTTTGTAGACAATTTCTGCATCGATCCGTACGTGCTTTAATCCTTGTAGAATCCAAATCAAAATTACTGAAAAATATGGATTTTGTACCATTTCCACTAATAATTTTAAAAAGAATGTTCACACTGATTGCTTTGTATTTTTGTTTGCAGAATGCAAATTTAAACGTTGCAATTTTTCTGTTACTTACAATTTTTAAATATTTCCGCTCCGAATCGCTGAAAAATGCCAATTTTACGATGTTTGGGCAAGTAATTTTGACAAACGAAATCTCTTTGCAGACAATTTTTGCATCAAGTCATACGTGTTTTATTTCTTATCGAATCCAAATCAGAATTATTAAAAATTACAGATTTTATGGTGTTTTCACTAATAATTTTAGAAAGGATGTTCACGCTGATTGCTTTGTATTATTGCTTTATTCTTTTTCTATCACTTATAGCTTGTGAATAGTTCCACTTTGAATGCTAAAAAATGCAGATTTTATTCTGATGGTAAATTGTAAAGTCAGTATGATATAAGCCAATTATTAAGAAGCCAATGTAGGTTCGATGACTCATGAAATTGATCAAATACTTTCCTTTATTGTATTTTTCATTAGTTACTGTCACAAAGTACGGTAATAAATTCAAAAATTCAGAAGGTCTATTGCTTATAAATATAGTTTAATCGTTTAATTAACTTCGTAACCACATTGTATTATTTAATTTATATTATTTTAATAATTTCGTGTGATATTATTAAATCTGCAAGGGGTTTAATGTACAAGTGGTCTTTATATTAACTATAGTTTTGATTCTATAATTCAGTCCAAATAGCACAGCTTTACAAAAAAAATGAGGTTGTATCAAGTATTCAGATCAATACAATAAAAGAAAACCTAAGAAGAGTCATTATACATATCTCAAAATAATGAAATCTAAGGAATTTCTGTCGGACATGATTTAAATTCGGAAACTCCACAGATCGAGTGTTCAGACCCAAATCGTGAAAGCCGAAAATTCTTGAAATAGAACGCAGAAGGAACGCGATTACGTCTTCCATCGAAATTCTTTAATCACTTTCTAGGTAATTAACATTAAATAAAGTTTAGTGTTATTACAATGAAACGCCACGCCTTCTACTTTCACCAGTTTGAATAATTTGCTGACTTATCATTAAAACCAAATGTTTCCAATCATTTTATAAAACCATTACACGGCTCTACCTATCACCACTAACTTCCTGTAACACCAAATCCACCTATCAACATTTCCTTAACTCTTATTATATTTATCTTCTATTTTACATTAATCCTGTTACAGTCTTTCAAACATTTTTGTTCCGAACGTTTTTCTATTTCACTGAAAGATATCATTAATTATAACCCTTTGAATACCGGAGAAATTATCCATATAGAAAAATACAGGCGGCTTTTATTCGTTTTTATAGTAGAACGGGAAATGCTTTCTATCAAAGTCAATCTTAAAGTATTCTTATAAAAATTTTCACATATTATTTCTAACATATTATTATTATTTATTAGAGTATAATTTAAATCGCAAAATATATAAATAAAGCTTCAAACCTTATAGAAAAGGACAAATCATTCTAAAAAAATATTTATGAAAACAGACTTTATAAACCAATTAGTATAATTATATTCATAGTTTGTTAATTGTTTTCATCACGTATATAATGCATAATTATTTCGAATTATTTTTACTGTGTAAAAATTTTTATTTTTGCAGTTTGTTGAGAAAAATTTAAGAGTGCGATGGCGCTTTTGGATTTTTTCGCATATGCATAAAGGAGTTCCTCGGTGCTCAAAGGGTTAAGCGATAGGCAAATAAGCTATTACCAATAGCTTGATCTACCCTTCCAATTTTATGTTAGAATACCATTTTTTTTTTTATAAATTAGAAGTTTCTCTTAATTGAAATTAGAGGACGACTGATCGCGATAAAACTCGAGAAACGCAGCAAGGTTAACAGCATATAACAATCCTAGCACTAATCCATATCCACAACCTTATAATTATTAATTCCTCTCTCCAAACCAAAGATAAGAAACTATAATCGACCCATATTCACAACCCTACAATTATTAATTCCTCTCTCCAAACCAAAGATAAGAAAAAGTAATCGACCCATATTCGCAACCCTACAATTATTAATTCCTTTCTCCGAACCAAAGATAAGAAACCACAATCGACCCAAACAAATTCGTAGTTCTCTTTTGCAAACAGTGCAAAGTTCTTCGTGAAGCTCTGACTAAGGGTTAACCCTTTACGGTCGGCAGATTGGGAGTACCAGCAGGTTGGAGTAAATTTAGCGTTTCGCAGTTACTCTTCCGTACAGTATTTAAAGTCAATATATCGATATTAAAACGCAGAGAATTTATTTAAACTAATTTGTTGTGTTTAACCCTTTGCACTCGGCTGTCCCCTCTCATGGGACATCATAATCCCAGCATATGACAGTTTCGCAAATTTTTAGACTTTAGTTCAGACCCGGACGTTAAATAGCCATATATGTAAATTTTAATATACGACTTAACTAAACTAAATGAAGTTTAATATACGTGAATCATAGTAAATATTTCGAATTTGAAAATTTTTGAACATAATATCATTAGACGACTAAGTCACCAGATGATAGTTTCGCAAATTTTCAGACTTTAGTTCAGACCCGGACGTTAAATAGCCATATATGTAAATTTTAACATACGGCTCAACTAAACTAAATGAAGTTTAATATACGTGAATTATAATAAATATTTCGAATTTGAAAATTTTTGAACATAATATCATTAGACGACTAAGTCACCAGATGATAGTTTCGCAAATTTTCAGACTTTAGTTCAGACCCGGACGTTAAATAGTCATATATGTAAATTTTAATACACGACTTAACTAAACTAAATGAAGTTTAATATACGTGAATTATAGTAAATATTTCGAATTTGAACATTTTTGAAGTTAGTATCATTAGACGACTAACGGTCACCTCTCGAGTACAAAGGGTTAATACTACTTATAATAAAATAAAATTTAATAAATTTAAAATAATTGTTTTTTTTCTTAATTTAAAATAAAATTTTTAATTTCTATCATTTTCTAAAGTATGATATTTTGCGGAACTTACAAATGTCCCCACTACGGGGACACCGACGTCTACGACGAATTGAAAATGTCCCCGCTGCGGGGACATCGACCGCAAAGGGTTAACCCTTTCGGTACGAGCGCTCTTTCCGTCGCGACAATCCCACTGTACGAGGTGCCGTGCCGAAAACGCACAGATATGATAGCACATTGTCAGTCCGTTAGAAAACTTTCCTAACCTTATATAAGATCTATGCTTAATGAAACAATGCTTTTTTCCAAGTTTTGTTTGTAACTTTAATATTAACACGTTGAGCCCGGCGCCGACTTTGCAGACCTTTCCGTTCAGCCGGCAGCCAGCGAGTGACACAAAGTTGTAGGGTATCGCTGAGGGATAAGGAATTATTCTTTGTTGCGCTAATTTCGACGCTTTTTAGGTGTACGTGTGATTCTGTTCACTATATTTTCGTATGATGTATAAAAAAGTCACGTACGTACCTTCGAGAGGCGATCAATTGGAAAAGACCTACCGAAGTGTACAGATTGTTCGTAAAAAGAAAGTTGAGTTTAGTTTTGAAAATAGTTATTGCCCGTAACATTGAATATGTCGGAAAGAGAAGAAGATAATGACACGTCAAGTGAAATATTTTTATCTTCCAAACGTCGCAGAGTAGTACGATTGTCATCATCAGAAGATGATAATTCATTAGACGGATCGACGCCAGCCAAACGAAAATTGTAGTGCCGGTCCGGAGGGACCGGCGCCGGGCTCAACGCGTTAAGAAATATTTATATAAAATTCTATCAATTACATGAATTGTACTATTTGTGGCACGGATTGCCACATGGATGCCGGATATATCCGACGCTCGTCCACGCAGGTCATCAGATGAGCGCCGGATATATCCGGTTCCCTTACCAAAAGGGTTAATTCGCAAAAACAGAATGGTCGCGTCTAGCTGACGGAACATCCAGCGCTTGCACAACACCTTCACGGGAGGTCTTGGCCATGCGGAGGTAGAATCATGAAATCGTTGCGTTGTAACGGACAATCATGGGCGTAGAAGCGTCTGCCTGAGAGACGATTTGCATCGGTAATTACCGCGGCACGCCGTTAATAACTAATTAATGGGAGAGGCCCGTGACGCAATCGTCGCACGGCCGCGACTGTTAATTGATCGGCGATTAATCACGCTCTCCTCTCTATCGCCTCTTCCTTATCGATCCTCCTGGCTCTTTTTTTCCCCCCCTCGCCCCGCGTCGGTGACTGTGTAATTATACTACCACCGAATCGACGCCCGTCACGGAACGTGTCTGTAATAGCCGGCTGGAATTTGTTCTTTTAAACGCTGCCGCGGCCGCGACGCCGATGGAAACTAGTAACAAGATTGATAGAATACTTTCTCGACGTGCTCTCTGGTAGCTGGCACGGCCGATCCGGTACGATGATGAATTAATGAGCCGACGAGTGCGCGCCGTTGCTTCAAATTGTTTAATTTAATGGAAGCCTGTTTGGATTGCCGCTCGATTTCTGTTTTCTCATTTTCCATCTTCCAGGGGCGAGGAAATGTCAATGGAAGCATCTTGTGGCTTGATTGAGATGTTTGAAGGTGTAGATCTCGAAATTATTAGACAGCATCGAGTAAGTAGGATTTTAGATGTTTTAGTATTTAGGTGGTTTATTAGTATGATCGTAGAACGTTCTTCGTTGCTGAATTTATTGCTGATACTTATTCGTTAAAGAAAAACCCGATTTCTTTCACTCTAAATATTTATAATGATTGCAATCGTGTTAATCGTCAGGGAGGAATTCTTGGAAGCAGCCGCCATTCATATTGTTCGGCTCAGAAAATATTTTTAATCTAATAGAAGCCTGTTTGGATTGCCATTAAATTTCTGTTTTCTCGTTTTCCACCTTCCAGGGCTGAGGAAATTTTGATGGAAGCATCCTGTAGCTTGATTGAGATATTGTTTGAAGTTTGAAGGTGTAGATCTCGAAATTATTAGGCAACATCGAGTAAGTAAGATTTTAGATGTTTTAGTATTTAGGTGGTTTATTAGTATGACTGTAGAACTTTCTTCGTTGCTGAATTTATTGCTGATACTTGCTCGTTAAAGAAAAACCCGATTTCTTTTACTTGCTTGGCAAATGTTTTTAATTTAATGAAAGCCTAGCCAGTTTGAATTGCCGCTCGATTTCTGTTTTCTCATTTTCCACCTTCCAGGGACGAGGAAATGTCAATGGAAGCATCCTGTAGCTTGATTGAGATGTTTGAAGGTGTATATCTCGATATTATTAGGCAGTATCGAGTAGGTAGGATTTTGAATATTTCAGTAATTTAGGTGATTTATGTTCTTCGTTGCTGAATTTATTACTGCTGCTCGTTTTCTTCGGTAGGGGCGATGGAGACAAGCTTACTCGTTAAAGTAAACCTGATTTCTTTTACTCTAAATATTTATGACGATTGCAATTGCGTTAATCGTTAGGGAGAGAATCTTTGAAAGTAGCCACCATTCATATTGTTTGGCTTAACAAATATTTGTCAGGGTTTCATGCAACAAAGTGATAGTAAAGCAATTTAATATTTAATAAAATAATTAATACAATTAGAATCATGTAAACTTTCAAGAAAAGTCATGAAAATTCCCGACTTTTCGGACATTCTCAAGCGAATACCCTTAATACTTGCTTAAATTTTCTCTTTCGATTAATTATTGTAATTTACAGCTGGCAATTATACCTTCATTAAAATGAAACGTGTAATAAAAGTACGAAGTCGATCGATTTCGTATATCACTGTAGGGTATATAACAGATAAAACTCGTTTAATTACGTTACGTGAAAGTCGTAATAATCGACTGAATATTGAACCCGAAAGCAGGCGCTACACATTGTACTTACGATCGGCTCGCGAGAGTACTTATCCAATTATAGAGTTGATTATTTATTGTGAAACGGTTCGAATTAGTTTCTAAAGAATTCTCTGAAAGTTTTTCGATGATGTAATTGAAGCACCGAAAAAGAAGCGGTTATTCTCTGTATCCTTCGTCTGACATTTTAATCACATTCTCATCACGGACAAGCGGGATGCCTCGAACGAGCCCAAATTATATACTAATGAGCGTATTATACAACACTGAACTCGCTCGAAGTTTCTAATAAACGTCAACACAATTTTACGCCACCCAAATAAAAAAGAAAAGGTTCCACGCTACACACATATTGAAAGAAAATAACCTGGAATCCTTTCGTTCAGATTAACAGGGGCTGAAATGACGTCAACCGTGACCCTAACACTGTCTTCATTGATACATTTTTCAGACAAAAATTCCCACACTCTCTTCAAACATGTACGAACTTATACGAGAAACTAACAATTGAACATTCTGACTAATTGCTTGACAAGAAAGAAAAAATCAAAAATACAGTGATTTAAGAAATTGATCGAACGGTTGAGTTATGATTTCCATCAAATGCAATTGTAATTTAAACATTTACTTGATAAATAATTTTCACTATACCTCCTGAACTTTTCACTTAACCATTGTACAGTAGCGGATAAAAGTTTAATATCAAAGAGTGAACGAAATTAAATTATATTTATTTAAAAGTAATAGCATAAATAGAATAAATATAATTTATAAGGAATAGTATGATAAACAAAATTTGCATTCTGTGTTAATTAATAAATAGTGTTCTGCCATAATAACAATAAAAAAAATTGTATAAATAGTATTTGCAGATAATAAAACTATGTTCTACGTTATCTTTTCGTTTTAAACTTTTGTCCGCTACTGTAACTTGCAATCAAATAAACAATATAATAAAGGTAAGTATTCGATTAATTTTTCGAGCCACTAGATTGCCGGATGTTGGCATCCATCAAAGTAGTTATAACGCATATGGATCGTTGAAATTAAGGATTGGGAGGGGAAGGAATTAGTATTTGCATAAATTTTATAATTCTATTAAAAAACAACATATATTCTAAAAAGAAAAATATTTTAAACGTTTAATTATGTATGCCCTTCGATTTCTTTTTTCTTTTTTCTTTTCTTTCCCTATTTAAATATCTTTAATATTAATCTTTATTAACCTCTAACATTAATCTTTAATATTAATCTTTTCTTTTTCTGTTTATTTTTGTACAACGGGCTTCGGTCCGTTTATAAAAAAAAAATAAATAAATAAATTGACTCACACCGGCAATCTAATTTTAAGAAGCGCAGCAAATTGTAAAAAACAAAGAGATCTATTAAGATAAGATAACTTTATTGTTTTCCCAATGGGATTACAAGAGAGTTCCGTTCCTTTACATCCTCCTTATTTTCTCACCTTGCTTATTCCTTATATAAAAATTTAATTAACAAAAATAAATTACCGCTAAATCAAAATTAACAATAAGTATAAAAAAAAAAACAAAATCCCTGAATAATAATAACCTTACATACTATTATATTTATGTACACTATTTACACGTTAATACAATAACATCTCCCCCCTCCCGTTCCTCCTCTTTGGTTCTCAAAGAGATCTATTATACAAACCGGTAAATCGAATGTCTGTCGGTTTATGGGAGTAAAGAGAAAAAATATTGTCAATCTTAATGAACCTGCGGACGATAATTAGCGTGGCCAAGAACGATTTATAGACGAGCGGGTGTAATAAATATCGATAATTACGCCGCTAATTCACCACGAAAGAGCCGAAAGATTTATGCGAGCCTAGGATTTCGTAAGTGTGCCTGGTACCGAAATCGCCGCACTTTTACGACTCTCCGGAGTCGGTGTCTATAAAAACGATCGGACTTCCCTCTCGGCGCGTCGAAACGTTCTGTTGTTGGACGTGCTGGGAGCGCCGCGACGCGAGGCGACGCGACGCGACGAGACGTCGTCGCAGCTGACCAAGTGAGACTTATTAGTTCAAGGTTGCTAAGGCAATTTCGTGGCTGACTTCACGCTGCGCGGGATCGTCGCTGCCGGAACATCGGCCGCGATCTTCCGATCGGGTAACGGGCTGCACGCTCGAAGACGGAAGCTCCGGTGATTAATGATCGAGCGGATAGTATTAATTTCGCCGGTCGATAACTGTGAAACCGGTCGGGGATAAACCCGATAATCGTTCGGGATCGCGTGACCGTTTGCAACACGAGTTTCGATGTAAATTCTCCGCTTCGATTATTGAGCCGTTTCACTTTTCGAAGCAAGGAATCTGTAAATTAAAATTTATGGAACCGCTTTTGATTTGAACGCGACTGAAATATGACGATCGTTACGTAGGTTGAAGTGTTAGTGTTTCCTAGAAGGTAATCGCGAGAAATTTATTGGAGAACACTGTATCGCTTTAACGTTCTGGCAAAGGAACGTAACAGAATTATAAGACACTAGGTTTACGAAACCCGTCAATTTGACGGGTTTCGAGCTGCATGAGCAAAATTTGCCAAAACAATTACTATTATTGTAGAAAAAAGGTTCTCAAGATTACTTTATTATTATTAATAATTACTAATTAAATGTTATTTTGATATTTTTGGGATATTTGTTCGGGAACACCTAGAACCCAAACTCTGATTTAAACAAAAAATTTCAAAAACCTTCCCGAGGATATACCTAATAATTTCCCAAATTTTCATGGCGATTGAATGTATGGTTTTTGAATCTATCGAATAGAGACAGACAGACACACACATTCATTTTTATATATATAGACTCGCGTTGAGGTTAAGTAAAATTGAACGGTAAAGGGAATTCGCGAACGAAAATAACAACGTCTAATAATCACAGAGATAATTGTCATCTAAATACTCCTGACATGCCGCCAGAAGCAAAATCTCAATAACCCTCTACCATCTTCTCGCAACTATTTTTCTGAAATCTCTTATCTGTCGAAAAATACACCTACCGTCAAATAGAGATACGGACAAAGAAATCTACATCTGCTACGAGACTCACAGCCGTTCAACGACCGGTTGACTCCCTCCAGATAGACCCCAGTCTACCACCCTCTACTAAAACCGCCCCTAGTAGCACGACACCGAAAGATCCACCGCGCAGTATCGTCGAACGCGCGGACCACGGCACCACACGCAACGACGTAACCAGACCAAAAACGAACCAAAAAGATCAGAGAAAAGAACTCGTACTGGTGTTAGGAAGGGACAAAGCGTGGCTCTTACTCTCAAGGGTTGTATCCAAACGGAAAGGGTTCCTCTTGTCGGCGCATCGTGGGAGGGCGTGCGTTGTTTCGGCTGGTAGCACTGTCCAAAGTGATCGCGCGCGCTTTTCACGCGAGCAGAGGCGCACACCGGATATCCGAGGGATCGAGGATCGTTGAAAAAGATCGTGCTGAATACCCGAACGACCGTGGTGGCGCTGCCGTCGACGACGACGACGACGTACCACGACGACGGCGACGGCCACGACGACGACGACGACGACGACGACGAGAGGCGTCTCTCGCGCGACACACACACGTGGTGGGGGCGTCTGCGGCCGCTACGGCAGAACTAAGGGGTTGTTTGCCCCGCTGGGGGGTTTCGAACGGCTCCGCCACCCCACCAGCCTTGCTATTTTGCATAGGGCCTGCGCGTCGAAGGCGGCACACACCGCCACCCACCCTCTTATTCCGACCTGCAGCGACGCTCCATCTCCTCGAGGAGCCCCTCTCTCCACCACCCCGACCAGGCCGCTTTCGCACGAGGGGTACACTTCGATTTGTCGAATCCGCGTTCCGCGGCTCTCTAGCCTCCCTTGAAGGGACCGAGACGGAGACGAGAAAGGAGAGAGAGCGCGCCTTAGATCGTTCCTTCGCCCTCCACCCGAACGGCCCACCTTTCTTCTTTCCTCCCTTTCTTTCTCTCTTCCGCTCGCTGTTTCCCTCCCTCGACCCCCGCGTGACTCCACCACGGGCGAAAGCTTCTTTTCCCTCTCGCGTAGTTCTGTCCTTGCCTTCGTCCGGCCACGCTTCTCCTTATTTATCTCGTTGCGCCGGCACAACCTCGTCCTGGTCATTTCCACCATGGAAACGAAGATCGAGCCGAGGAAAATCTTTGACCTCCCGAGGAGGATGCCGCGCGGCGCTCGCGGAAAGCGGTCCGCTCGTAAATTGAAAATTGCGAGGTCGTTACTTCCCCGCGGTGAGTCCGTTAGGATCGCCGCCGGGTAAGTGTTTGTCTTCCGAATATGAGATTAACTCGAACCGCGGCTCGCAGCGTGGCGGAATATTGAATCGGCGATAGCCTCCTAATGGGATTGGAGGCAATGAATATAAAATAGGACGCTGTTCCTTTGTGTGTGTCGTTCCCTTGTTAATTGCTCGCGGGGAAAAGGGATGCGAGGATGACCTCGTGGAATCGAGGAAACGTAGCGGGGTTATGCTCGTGCGTTGACAGCGGATCGAAGTCAGCGATTTAGTAATCGGAACGTAAAGCTTGCGATGATTGAAAGTCTTGAATATCAGTTGAAACGATATCGATTAACCCTTTGCACTCGAAAAATGACTTATTAGTCACCAAATGCAAATTTTCAAAAACTGAGAGGGTTAAATAGTTGTGTAAGCAAATTTTAGTATGTTGCTTAACTAGACCAAATGAAATTCAATATGAGTCTTATTAAATATTTTACACTTGAAATTCTTTGAAATTGATAATTCTGCAAATTTTCAAAAACTGAGAGGGTTAAATAGTTGTATAAGTAAATTTTAGTATATCACTTAACTAGACCAAATGAAATTCAATATGAGTCTTATTAAATGTTTTACACTTGAAAATCTTCGAAATTGACAATTTTGCAAATTTTCAAAAACTGAGAGGGTTAAATAGTTGTGTAAGCAAATTTTAGTATGTTACTTAACTAAACTAAATGAGATTCAATATGAGTCTTATTAAATATTTTACACTTGAAAATTTTTGAAGTTAGTATTATTAGATGACTACGAGTCACTCCTGGAGCGCAAAGGGTTAAAATATATTACTTCAATTTTGTGATCCAGCCCGAAACCTTCAAATTGAAGATGCGGTGAGTTCGTACGAAGGTTCATCGGTATCGAGCAACACGCAAAGCACCAAGAAACTTGAAGTAGACAAAATTCGTCGAGTTAGAAAAGAAACATCGTACGAATCAGAGATACTGCGTTTCTATCGTGAATATCAGACGGTAAGTATCGATTCACGACTCTTTCTCGCCTCGCTATATAACCCGCTACGCATCAAATACATTTACGGTCCCGTAACCCTCCCTTCGCCCTCCCTGTGTCTCCGCGACAGTGCAAGTTAAAACACATATCTACAGCGGGCAGATCTGAAAAGTTCACCCATCCAAACTTTCCCCTAACGACCCCACTCCCCCAATCTTCGATACAGCCAAGCCAACCATCACCGTCGTGTCTAAAACAATCACCGTCCCAGTTCTCGTCCCGAACGCTCTCTTCAAAAAGACCAGTTCTCATCGCACGGCCGCCGTAACAACCCCTAATTCATCCAGCCTGCACGGCGCGTCATCCGGAAACGAAGTCACCGTTCCGCGAAAAGCCAATCAACAGCGGCGGTTCCCGGCAAAGGGTTGCTCGGCAAGGGTTGGCCGACAGCTAGTTAACGCCTCCGCGTAATTAAGCAAAGCAACAGCGTGCCGTGCCCGGAGAAAGGTCCACGCTCCACCCAGGCTCCGACGAGTGAGGACAAGAGTGGTTGAACCCTCTCCGCGGGGAGGGCGACAGGCCCGGCCTCGTCGGAGGCGGGTTGGTTAGCGCATGTATAATTAGCGCGAGCAGACAGCGGGGTAACCCGTGGGAGAGGGCGGGAATGGGAAGAGGGACGACGAGGTGAGGGGAGGGGGTGGCGGTGGATGCGAGGAGGAGAGAGAAACACAGCGAGTCCCGGTGGAGGACAGGGTGGAGCCACCCCGTCGGCGCATGTGCCAGCATCCCTTGGAACCGGAGATATAATGTATTCATAACGTAGCCGCTCGCCATGCACCAGCCTCCCCTATCGTCCCACCCTCCCCCACCCTCGCGGATCCAACGCTTCGCATACCCTCTCCGTGTCCGGCTGAAACCCATTCCCGATTCAGCGTCGCGCGGCGTTCCGGGCTGACGGTCGATTAATTGGCGGATTCTAAGAACGCGTCGCGCCGGAAATGCCCCCAGACGATATTCGATTCCAGGAAATTCCGGCGTAATTGAATAGGCGGCGGGGTCGGGGGCGGGCTGGAACGTTGATTGCGCCCGGCCCGCTGTACCTGTTAAAAACGCTCGGATGCCGGGGATAACTTGGGTAATTCGTCCGTTTGGACAGATTCATGAGGTCTTTTAGCGTGCACCGTTGCTCGCTGGAACGAAGGAGGGCGAAGGCACGAGCGAGCGTCTTAAGGGTTGACGCGTGAATTTGTAATTGGTCGAGGAAACTCAAACGTAGGACGGTTAAATTTTTAACGTTTAACAATGAATTGAATGAAATTTTGTGTACGTATGCAAATCATTGGTCGATTCCAACATATAATTAGTTTGAGGTACCGGAATAAGGAAACGTACATTTTTAACGTAGTATCTTTGACTTAATTGATTGATGCAAAATATAAATCCGATCCAATGTACGAAATACAGTAGCGAACAAAAGTTTATGACGAGGGGACAATATAGGACATAGTTTTATGATCTGCAAATATTGTCTGTACATTCATTTTTATTGTTATTATTGTAGAACACTGTTTATTGATTAGCACACAGTGCAGAATCTTTTTTTTATGTGAGTGTTTAACGTCACATCGGGTTCAATAGTGGGTTAAATTTTGTTAGTTAGATTGGAGTCGAATAGATATTCCAAAGTGCTTTTTATATTCTTTTCTGAAGTCAGTGCCATGTAGGGGATAATTTTATGCTAGAAATTTGTTTATCGTATTATTCCTTATAAAGTAGTTTAATATCGTTGACTCTTTGCTTTACTGTACATCGTATCGAATGGAACCTGAGTAGCATTGGAAATATAAATCCTCGTTCTCTACCTCAAACTGGGTACACATTAATTACGCTCAACGGCGAAAATCACACCCTGCATTCCCTGAATACAAAGTGTGCTCCGCTTAAAATCACCCGTCCATTCGCCGAAGGACCTGGTCCTTATTCGCGTAAACGTGACAGGATCGTCGCCCCCGCAGTGTTGCGGCTCGAAGGTCGAGAAAAAAAACGGCTCTCGAACGTGTGTCGTGTATTTTGTTCCGGATCCTAGATAACCCGGGGTGTTTTTCCGGATGCTTGAGCACGACACATGTCCCGTCCATCCAGGCTTTTCCTCTTCGTGCGAGGGTCCGTCGTCTGCCAGGGGTGGACGGCGAGTAGAACGTGGAGCTGAGGGGGTGGGAAGGAACCGGGGAGGAAGAGCGTTCTGCGGTTTCACCCCCGAGGACACGGTGTCATCAGGCGCAATTAGGGATGAGTCTTGGTCATCAACACGTGTACCAAGCTTTCTGCCTAGATGAGAGCGTGTCGCGCTTGTGTGCGCTCGCGTCCGTGTACGCTCGAGCGGGTAAACCACCCCCTCCCAAACCCCTGCTCGCCGTTACTTTCTCTCCTATCGCATTATTTCTTTCCTTAATTTCGTTTCATTCCCCTATGACGCTGCAAGCGGCGACGTTTGCTCTTTCCCCTCCGCCAACCTATCCGTCTTCGTCCCGCCGTCTCTATGAACCTCCTCGTTGCAGCCCGACTGCGCCCGTACGATTACTCCCGTTATACGCCTTTGACGCAATTATACTTCGGCCCTTATGACGTCTCGTTAACTCCGCCAACCCCCTGGGGGGACGCTGCATTACCGCTGCGCCATCACGCTGGAAACCACGCTGCTACGTCCTGATGGAACCTTCGCCGCGCAACGCTTCGAAATCGAGAAATATATTATTTATAACTTTTTTCCAGGGCAGCGCGCGGTGCAGGCCCTCGGTTGGTTCGTTGGTTCGGTAGAACGAAACGGAATTCCGAGCGGAGAGTTCACGGTGCACGGAGATATTTATCTGGGTGATTAATGGTGAATATTGATACGGGGAAATCAGGTATGCTTCCTGGACGAGGATTCGTGCTAATGACGCTGAGGCTTTGTTTCTGTTGAACCAATGAACATGAACAACGTAATTTCGCTGGGTTTTTGGGATGTGGGGGTTCGTATAAGTGGGCGATGTGTGAAAGAAAATGAGTGTCGTGTGATAGAGATATATATTAAAATTCAATCTTTGCAATAGTATTAAACTCAACAGTTATAAGCGTATTATGTTTAGGCTAACATACATAATAATTATAATATTAAACTCAACAGTTTCGAACGAAAGATTCTGTTTGGCTTTATCGAGCTCTCTGGTTGACACAGCTGAGTTTTATTCAGATTGTTTCATCCCGTTTCTTCGGTAATTAAGCGTTTAAGTTTTCAGTTAACAATAGTTTAGGATTTAGGGATGTGTTTGTGAACTGGTTTACTAAACACTAGTACTAACAAAAGATAAACTATGTTTATTGCTAGTTATTAAAAAAAACCTTCTTTCAGAAATGATTCCGATTACCCGATAAGAATCGCAGAAATGCGTTTGGCTAGCTGCTAACCACCTTCAACTTTGGCTACCGCCGAAAAGGGACACCACATAAAAATTATAAAATAAGAAAACCGGGGGAAATAGTAAAAAATACTAGTTATATACTAATAATTAGTATTTGCTAATACTAATTTCTGATACTAATAATTAGTATTTTCTAATACTAATTTCTGATAATATTAATTAGTATTTTCTAATACTAATAGCCAGTATTTTCTAATACTAATTTTTGATACTAATAACCAGTATTTTCTAATACTAATTTCTGATACTAATAACCAGTATTTTCTAATACTAATTTCTGATACTAATGACCAGTATTTTCTAATACTAATTTCTCATACTAATAACCAGTATTTTCTAATACTAATTTCTGATACTAATAATTAGTATTTTCTAATACTAATTTCTAATACTAATAATCAGTATTTTCTAATACTGATTTCTTATACTAATTTCAAAAAATTTTCAAATTCGAAATATTTGCTAAAATTCGCCTATATTAATCGTTATTTAGTTTAATTAAGTGTTATACTAAAATTTACACGTATGACTACTTAACCTCTGAGTCTAACTAATAGACAAACTGTCTGAAAATTTGAAAAACTATTATTTGATGACTAACAGTCAGCTCTCGAGCGTAAAGTGTTAATAATTTATTGCCGGCAATAAATGATTGATACGCAGATGACTGACCTAATCCCTAGGACAGTTATGCGCATCCTACACTAGTATTAAGTTTCATATCTGTTTGCTGAGCAGATTAAACGAAACTGACATCCGAACGCAGATACGTCGAACGACAGAATTTCGTGCAACAAATTTCAACGGAATACAAATTCAACGTACAACGTATTCAGTAAGAAGTAGTATAAAAACTAGATCGTTTTCTGCATTTTACGTTCTTACACACTAAAAGCTTTCTCGAGAAAACAAGGCAAAATGCGTTAACAAGCTGCATCGCGTGCACACGTGGAAACAATTGCGTGCGAATGCTTTATCTGAACTTCACCGATTCTCAAGCAGCAACACGCGTGATACCCTTAACAGAGTCCGTCCAGATTACCTGACAAGATTGTTTATGGTAAATTCCGACGCTTGCATGGTTAAAAAGGGACGGCGAGCGCGAGCAATCAGCGAAATGGACGCGAGGGATGTAATCAGCCGAGGCCCTTTCGCCCGACAAATTGATCTCTCCACGGTGTTGGCGCAAATTTGCGGCGGGGGTTGGCGATAAACAGGTCGGTGTAGTTTCTATTGTTCTGTGAAAAGCGTCGTTACACCGTACACATGTACGATTACGAACGCAGGTAGGCTGCGCAATGGCGGTTACAACGATTTCCTGCAACATTCGCCAAACAGGTGCAAGAGGGTGGCTGAAACGTAAGAAGCTCGGCTTCTAACGCCATCGATTGAGCTGCAAAATTTATCGATCGCCAGGCAGCTAGTTAACGATACGGTCGTTTGAATATTTAATCGGTTGCGCCATATTGTAATGACGAGTACCTATTTAATGTGACGTTAGCGGGTCGGCGGGTCGTTCACGCTTTAAAATATGCAGAAACAGGAGAGGAAGCTGTATCGGTAGGACTGCCAGAACTTGGGAAACCCAGCACACTCCCTACTTACTCGGGACGAGGCAATAATTGACCGTTTAAAAATTTATCCGCTTGTATTATCGACGACCCTATTCCCGTCAGACCTCCGCTTTTTTAGAACAGCGAATTCCGGTCGCATCCGATGATTATATGGCGTGGGGCTGGGTTGTTCTTAGATACGAAGGAACGACGAAGCAGAGTTTTAACACTAGAACTATCAGAGCAGTCAAAATGACCAATCAGTGATTATCCATAGCAACCTTATAAATTCAATATTGTAAAGCTTCCAAAATTTACTATGTAAGAAAAATAAGGAGACCAATACAAGCGCTCCGCAACTTTCGCACATTTTTAAAAATTCAACTTTTTAACACTAAAACTACCAGAGCAGTCAAAATGACCTATTCATGATTATTCATAGCAACCTTATAAATTCAATATTGTAAAGCTTCCAAAATTTACTATGTAAGAAAAATAAGGAGACCAATACAAGCGCCCTGCAATTTTCGCACATTTTTAAAAATTCAACTTTTTAACACTAAAACTACCAGAGCAGTCAAAATGACCTATTCATGATTAGTCATAGCAACCTTATAAATTCAATATTATAAAGCTTCCAAAATTTACTATGTAAGAAAAATAACGAGACCAATACAAGCGCCCCGCAACTTTCGCACATTTTTAAATATTCAACTTTTTAACACTAAAACTACCAGATCAGTCAAAATGACCAATCAGTGATTATTTATAGAAGCCTTATAAATTCACTGTGGTAAAGCTTCCAAACTTTACTATGATTTTTCGCAGAAGGTATAAATAAAGATTTGTTTTCTATGTATTCGATATTTCTTCGTGTAATTTTCAATTTGATCCCTTCCATGCAGATAAGTACACCTTAATTGTCGGTTGTTTTAATCTTAAGTAACTTCATAATTCATGGAAACGTAATCTATTGCTATCTATAGAATGAATTATATAGTAGCTGTAATGAATGATCATGTTCTATTCTTCGATAACAAGCTTCTCTTATAATTTGTAAATATTCTGATCATCCACGATACTTCGGTGCCAATGCTTTCTGAACTTTTCGATTAACTGAAGCAATTGATGAAATCAAGTATTGTAATGAAAAACAGCACCTGAGTAGTTCTATAAATTATTATACCATAACATATTTAATACTATCATTTCTCAAAATATCGTTTAAAATATAGTCTAATTACCCGCTAAATAAGATACTACTCGACTATTTTTAAGTAAAACAGCCTCTGCCCATCTCCCTCTTAAATCGCACTTCCTCCTACACGTATCTACACAATTAAACGGAAACAAAAATTTCTTAAATCTGTGCCTCCATACAGTAACACTTAAAATATCGTTTGAAATATAGCCTAATTATCCGTCAAATAAGATACTACTCAACTATTTTTAAGTAAAACAGCCTCTGCCCATCTTCCTTTTAAATAACACTTCCTTCTACACGTTTCCACACAATTAAACGAAAACAAAAACTTTTCAAACTTGTGTCTCTGTAAAATAACGTTTCCCATTATTCTCGATTCAAGATTCTTATTATTGTTATTATTATTGTTATTTATTATTATTATTATTATTATTATTATCGCTATTATTGTTATTTATTTATTATTATTATTAACGTTATTATTGTTATTTATTATTATTATTATCGTTATTATTGTTATTTATTATTATTAGTATCGTTATTATTGTTATTTATTATTATTATTATCGTTATTATTGTTATTTATTATTATTAGCATCGTTATTATTGTTATTTATTATTATTACTATTATTATTATTATTGGTTATCGGTATTGTTATAAGAGCATTAATATAGGGAAAGGGGGTAGCGAAGGAGTATAGTAAGCATAACTAGGTAGGAAGAGTGAGTGGGATAGTATGGTGAACAGCGTGAATGGGATAAGTTTAAGTTAAATTGTTAAGTGAAAGATACGTAAGAAAAAAAAAACGGAAGCTTTGTATTCCTACATGGAAAACAAATTAAAGAAATGCAACACAATAGATTAGTCTCGGTTCCAGCAGAAACTTCGATCGCCACCACCGCCGCCAGGAACAGCCAGCGCATGGACACGACCGCCAGTTCCCCGAATTTAAATACGCAGGCGTCGCGCGTCGCGGAGCGCGCGCAATATCCACGGTGGTGGCCCGTAAAATAGCAAAAGTTAATAATTCCCCGGCGTCCGGGAAACGTAATAAGCCGCGAGTTTAACCTCCGGCGCATGCATGTAACCGTACACCTACACTTGCACACGCGGGGCGCATTTACCGCGACCGTGCGCGCGTGTATGTTTGCGGTTGTTTCCAGCTGGAAAAGGGATCGCCGGCCGAGGCTCGATGTTTTTAATAAGCGGTCGACACGTAGCACGTAGTAGATATTACCACGACAGGCCAGGCGTTGCACCAGCCGCCCCCTTTTCAGGGTGTTCTTCCATCCCGGCGACGGCAGTGGCTTGAAAGGCCGCTAAGGGAGACCGTAAGGGGGTGCTCCGGCGTACAGTATGGCCTCTAATTAACTCACACTCACCTGACCAAGGTGCACGATGTCCCACGTCGAAAGTGGACAAGGTTCACGAACGCAAGGGCGACCTTCTTCGTGGGACTGGGGGAGGGTGGGCTGCTGTAGCCGCCATCTACTACACGGTCGATGCACCGATGTCGGCCACCGAGTAATAATCCGCGGAAAATTTCATTACAGCGCCGCTAATAATTCATTTGGCGAGTTTATAACAGGCCGAAAGAGGAGTTCTAACGGCGGATCATCGTGATCCAGTTTCGCCTTTCTTCGAAACAATTGGTATTAGACAGATTTTGTTGATAGCATTGTTAGAAAGATTTCTGCAAGATTCTGATGGTTTTTCAATTATTCGTACGTGGCTAATTATTTTTTTCTAAAATAAATATTCTTTGGAATACCATTAGCACAAGGCATGTAATAATTACTGATAAGTGCTATTTTATTATCTTTTATTGATATTAAATAGTAATTTTTATCGATGGTCATGTCTATTTATTGACCCCATGCAATGCAATTATGGAATAGTTTAATATTGGAACTCTTAACTAACAAATACAATTTTTGTTTAGGATCTGATGGTGTTATATGTTTTGTAGAAGAATTATATATTGTGTATTGAGTATGTAGGATAATGTTTTGTATTGATTACCAAAGATACCAAATGACTCTTGTTTCTTTATTATTTTTATAAAAGCTAGCTCCTAATGTTTATGAAATTTTATTCACATCATTCGTTTCAAAATACTAACAAAAATCACAGTTATGTTAATAAACGTTTAATTTGAAAGAAAACAGTCTTTTTTCATAGGAAACTTCATATTAAATTGGATTATACAAAACCTCATGTGAGCAATTGTTCAAATCATGTGACATGAGTAATTAAGAGTTAATCTGGTCGTGACAATGTTTTATTTTCCTATAGTTAAA
>JAOPTO010001083.1:0-13947 GCA_033822845.1 Tetrapedia diversipes | reverse complement strand
TTGGTAAACACGAAAAACATCCGTCGATCGTTTCTGCGGCTGATTAACACGTTCCGCGCCACGTGGGACGTATACGATCCATGCTGAACTTTCCGTTCAAGCCATTCGGTGGTTATTCTCATTGTAAAATCAAGAATTTTTAAAAAACTTTAACCCTTTCGCCACGGGCGGGTCCTCTGTCGCGATATTTCCACTGAACGGAGCGCCGCGACATCACTGCATGCTACGCAACGTGGCGGAGAACCCAAGCTGCTTGAATGTTTTCGAAGGAAAAAATTTTTCTCCAAAGGATATTTATAAATAAAGGGTATTCTAGGGTATTTATAACGTTTTAGCATGCGCTCTTTAATTTACAGTATGAGAGGAAATAACATTATGCAATTGTAAGAGGAACCAGATAATCAGGGGTGACGATGACCAAAGTGGTCATTAGGGCCCTCATAAACCAGAGGTCCCCAATAAGGGTTGGGACCGAGTACGCGCGAGGCTCGGTCACGGCCGCTTACACTTTCCAGGCCCGCACCAACGGCGGGTTTGTTTTTCGGGAAAGTGCAAAGTGGGGATGCGCCCATAAAAACATGAGGAAAAGGGCATAGCCAGTTTTTAGTAAGATAGCAACCGTATTGTACGAACGAAAGACGATCTTGTAAAAGAAATAAAGTAACCCTCACACAATATAATATAATATAGTGGTATCTTATGGAGGGCCACTATAGTGGTCCGTAGTACCTCGGTGGCATCTTATGGAAGGCCACTATAGTGTACCGTAGTAGCGAAAGGGTTAATCTTGGTTTTGTACTATTGAAAATTTGTAAGGCGTATGTAGGTCAAAAACCATTTTGTTATCTAGACCCGACTTGCAACTAGGGATTGCAATACCAGACCAAAAGTTCAATACCGGTATTTGGTATTTTTTAGATCTTAATACCGGTAGCAGGAATTTTAGAAAAAGAAAGAAAACACAGATGTTTCTTTGTTTCATTCGCCAGTTTTATTAGAGAGAGTAAATATCATAAAAAATTATTTTCAACTTATAAATTATAACAGTATATAAAGAATCACAAAAAAGTAAAGGAACATGTTATTTTGTTAACACGTTGACGGCGGCGCGGATATTCGCTGTCTGTTCCGTGCGGCGGCGCTTCAACTAGCTGTCCGCTCCGTGGGACGGTGCGGCACCAAATTATACTGTTCATTGCTTGCGCCCTAATACCCACTGGCTTATTCGAATAGACCGAATCTCCAAAATTCTCACGTGGCCCGAAGAAAAAATTATTGATTATTTGTTGATGGATGTTACAACAAATTCCCCTAGGGAAATAATAACAACAACAAAGGGAAAGCATTTTTTGTGTTTCTATGAAGGACTCATGAGAAAGACGAGAAGGCGATGCAAAGAGTGTTACAGACGGTTAGCGAATCTAAAAGGCACTCAGTATGCAATGAACAGAACAAAAAGAGTTAAAACATTTTGCAATAATCGTAAGGGTAAGCCGGCATTTTGTTTACCCTGCTTTAAAAGATTGCATAAAAGAAAGGAATAATTATATTTAATTATATTTAATTTATAGGTTAAATTATTTAGTTACAAGTTAAGTTTTATATTTTATTTATTTTTTATTTTATTTTTATATAGTTTTATACTGAATGTTTGATTGTAATGTTAAAATGTTAATGTATGCTGTTGAATAATTAAAATAAAATTTAATTTTGGCTATGTATTTTTTGATATACAAGCGTGGCCCAAGCCGCCTCCCGGAAAAATCAAACTTGGGCCATCGGTGGCTCAAGCCGTCCCACGGAACAGACACGCATGGCCCACCGGTGGCCCAAGCCGGTGTCAACGTGTTAATCGTAAAAGTGTGGATCGTATACGCTCCACACGGGCTGAATGGAAAATCTTCAAAAAACGGCGTGCCACGAAACGTGTTAATGGCGTTTCGCCAGACGTCTCTGCGTACAGGAACCCGTTTCCGGGTCGCATTCCCGAGGGTGGTCGTGGGACACCGTCGGTCGGGGTGCCTCGAGCACGCTCCGGCTACGGCCCTGAACTTTAGCCGCGATTAGATCGTCGTAAATTGCAATGTGGTGCACGTCGAACATATCCATTGCCAATGGCCGGGCATTTTCATTGAATATTCTTTTCATGAATTACATACCTAAGAAACGTCCTCGCGCCTCCGCGGCGATAAAGCGTGACGAGAACGCCAGATATGTACAACCGTGCTAACGCCTGTTTTTGCACTCTAATCACGAATGGGATGAACGGACAGCTAGACGAAAAATATCGCGGCGATCCCGATGTATCTTAATGCACTATGTTTTCGAATGCCTCCGCCAGTTTTCGCGATTTAGATTTTAGATTTAGATTTAGAGTATCTAAAACTTGCACAAACAGTTATTATTATCCCCAGCAATTTTTGCCGACTTTTATTGATAGTATCATACGAAAATATCCAAATTTATTTCCCTCTCAGTTCTGCAATTTCAAATTTTATTGGGTGTATACCTATTTTTGAATACATGTATATTAGAAATAAATGTACAAGAAATGTCCGTAAATCTAGTGTTAAAAACACTAGGTTTATCAATTTGACTTCATCAGCAAAGCTTGCACAAACAATTACTATTATTTCTAGCAATTTTCGTTAACTTTTACAGATGTAGCGATACGAATATACCCTAATCTATCTCTCCCTCTCAATTCTGCAATTTCAAATTCTATATGATGTAAACCTACTTTTTAGTATATGTATTTTACAGATAGATATACAAGAAATGTCCCTAAATCTAGTGTTAAGAAGAATAAATCCATTAAAAAACTCACAACCGCCAGTCCACAACGTTTTATATACGACGGAGACCGAGATCTCCAGAATGAGCAGATCAAAAGAGCAGATCGGATGCGTTTCAATTCCCAGCCAGAGGAACCGTCGATTAAAGAACCGGCAAGGAGCCTCTCAGCTCTTCATCAGCCACCCTCTGCTGCATCGCATTAACGATATTGATTCCGAAAAATACAATCAGCGCGATTCCCGCCCTCTTCGTCCTCCCGCCTTTGCACAATACAAACTCTTTCTCACACCTCTCCCGCATTCGCGTTTACACGCACCCCTGTGGTATCTATCATCGATATCTCCACGATACTCGGCAAGCACAACCACGCGAAATCTTCTTCGAGCAGCGGAAAAGAGGAAAAAACAGAGAAAGGGGGTTGTTTCACAGCCTCTCGATACCTTTCGCGGATCTCCGCTCATTTACACACTAATGCCCTCGGATTACTTAGCCACAGACAGATTTATCGCGAGATCTGTTGCTGGTGTCAGCACTTTTCGCCGTGGGATTGCTCGGGAATCTATATAGGAAATTTCTTACTTTTATTTAGTAATGTAGGAATGCGATCGAGTGGATGTGAGTTTAGGAAAATGTGAAGAGTGGTTGAGTTCAGCGATAGCTATGTGAACGTAGAACGTTTGGACTCGAGTGTTTCTAAGGCGCGAGAGATGAGTACTTGAGAAAACTGAGCGACTGAGGAATTTTTGGTCAATGTAACCGAATGCACTAAGTGAAAAAGAATGACGATTAGAAAGAAAGGAAATGAGTGTTTGGAAGAATATATGACGGGGAAATGCGAGCGCGTGGCAGAAAGAGTTTGACTGTAAAGGTAGAAAGAGTTTGACTGTGAAGGAAGAAAGAGTTTAACTGTGAGGGCAGGAAAAGTTTGACTGTGAAGGCAGAAAGAGTGTGATTCTGAACGTAGAATGTGTGGACTGGAGAGTTTCTAAGACGAAAAAGATCAGTACTTGAGAAAACGTCGCGACTGGGGAATTTTGGGTCAATGCAACTGAATGGCACTGAGTGAAAAAGAATGACGATTAGAAAGAAAGGAAATGAGTGTTTGGAAGAATATGACGGGGAAATATGAGCGCGAGGCAGAAAAAGGTTGACTGTAAAGGCAGAAAGAGTTTGACTGTGAAGGCAGAAAGAGTTTGACTGTGAAGGCAGAAAGAGTTTGACTATGAAGGCAGAAAGAGTTTGACTGTGAAGGCAGAAAGAGTGCGATTCTGAACGTAGAATGTGTGGATTAGAGAGTTTCTAAGGCGACCAAGATCAGTACTTGAGAAAACGTCGCGACTGTGGAATTTTGGATCAATGTAACCGAATGCACTGAATGAAAAAGAATGACGATTAGAAAGAAAGGAAATGAGTGTTTGGAAGAATATATGATGGGGAAATGCGAGCGCGAGGCAGAAAGAGTTTGACTGTGAAGGCAGAAAGAGTGTGATTGTGAACGTAGAATGTGTGGATTAGAGAGTTTCTAAAGCGGAAAAAATGAGTACTTGAGAAAACGTCGCGACTGAGGAATTTTGGGTGGTCGTGACCGAACGCATCGAATGAGAAAGATTTAGAATTAGAAAGAAAGGAAATGAGTGTTTGAAAGAATATATGACTGAGAAAATGCGAACGCGAGGCAGAAGGAGTTTTACTGTGAACGTAGAACGTTTGACTAGAGTGTTTCTAATAAGAGAAATTTGCGAACTCGCAAATGCAAAAAAATATGAAACTTCGTGTGTAGGTAGAGTAAGTCATCCATAACACATACCTATTTTTTATTCGTGCCGAACTTCACTTTTAAGGGGTAATTTCACTCCTTACAGAAAATAGAAAATTATCTTCTTCTTCCAATATCCCGAAAACGGTAAACATCAAAATAACATTTAACTTTTGTTTATACTCTTTTTCAGTATCTCTCACCGTTTTCGAGTATTCTAGGAAAAAGATAATTTTCCATTTTCTTTAAGGGGTGAAATTACCCCTTGAAAGTGAAATTCGTCACGAACAGAAAATAGGTATGTATTATGGATGATTTACTCTACCTATACACAGAGTTTCATATTTTTTTAAATTTCTGGGTTCGCAGACTTCCCTTTTTAGAAACACTCTAGTCCGGTGTTTCCCAAAGTGGGGCCCACGCCCCACAGGGGGGAGGGGTCAATTCGAAAATGGACTCTATATATGTTTTGAAATTTTACTTACTGTGTTTTGCTAACAATTTCATAGTAATTTCTTCCTAGAACCTATCATTTATGTTTCTTAACCCCTTAACCTACAATGACGGGCATAGCCCGTGTACAATGGTCGGGCAAAACTTAAATATTACGGGCATAGCCCGCGTACGATAATCGGGCAAAACTTAAATATTACGGGCATAGTCCGCGTGCGATGGTTGGGCCAAACGTAAATATTACGGGCATAGTCCGCGTACGGTGATCGGGTCAGAAGTGAATATTACGTACAATATTTGATACGCAATTACAGCAATGTCCCGAACACAATTTGCATACAATTTCGGCCCAACATCTTCGAATCTAAATCGTAGGTTAAGGGGTTAAGTGAACAAATTAATTTTTTAATGTTAAAAATTATGTATGTTACATAGGGGGGGGGGGGGCATAAAGCTTTAAAAAGGTTAAGGTGGGGCATGGCACAAAAAAGGTTGGGAAACACTGCTCTAGTCCAAACGTTCTACGTTCACACGACTCTCGCTCAACCCAAGCACTCTTCGCATTTTCCTAAAATCGTATCCACTCGATCGCATTCCTACATTTATAATGGTTATTTTCCGCGGAATCGCGTAACGACCGATCTCGCCGGAGTTTTGATAAATTACGGGAACCCAAGGGCGGTTCGCAGATTTATGGTGGCCCCGCTCGACCCGGAAGCACCATCCGCATCGTTAATTAAGGTAACACGGTCGCGCGATCGGTCGCGACGATACTTTTTGCCCGGGCGGAGGAGGAACCCCTCTTCTCCTGCTTCTTCTTCTTACCGATCGTTCCCTCGTGGTGTCCGATGAAACGCGGGCGGGATGAACGCCGCGAAATCGATATCATCTTCCACCTGCGAGCGATTCATTACGAGGCGCGGCGTTTCCATGCATCAAGTCGATGTAATTAATGTTTCTCCGGTCGCGAACGTCGATGGAGAGCGTCGCTGCGGTTTTGTACACCTTCGTCTGCGAGGCGTGTGTTCGTTATAGTTAGTAGCACAGGCGCCCCTCGACTTTCGCACAATTCGCTATTTCGTAGATTTTTAAAAATTCATGTTATTAACACTAGAACTACCAGAGCAGTCAAAATGACCACTTAGTGATTATTTATAGCAGATTTATAAATTCATTGTGGTAAAGCTTCCAAAATTTACTATGCAAGGAAAATAACGAGACCAATACAGGTGCCCCTCGACTTTCGCACATTTTTAAAAATTCAACTTATTAACACTAGAATTACCAGAGCAGTCAAAATGACCAACTAGTGATCATTTATAGAACCCTTATAAATTCACTGTGATAAAGCTTCCAAAATTTACTATTCAAGGAAAATAACGAGACCAACAGAAGCACCCCTCGACTTTTGCATATTTTTAAAAATTCGACTTATTAACACTAGAACTATCAGAGCAGTCAAAATGACCAATGAATTATTATTCATAAGAGCATTATAAATTGACTGTGATAAAGCTGCAAAAATTTACTATGTAAGGAAAATAACGAGACCAATACAAGCGCCCCTCGACTTTCACACATTTTTAAAAATTCAACTTATTAACACTAGAATTATCAGAACAGTCAAAATGACCAATTGGTGATTATTTATAGTAGCTTTATAAATTCACAGTGGTAAAGCTTCCAAAATTTACTATGATTTTCTGCAGAAAGTATAAATAAAGATTTGTTTTCTATGTATTCAGTAAGGAAAGTTTTCGTTATTCTGAATGCATTAAGTACATTAATATGGACTTTGGACAAAGGTATACAGAGTGTAAAAAAATTGACCTTGACTAGTTCTTTCCAAGGTAAAAAATTGACCTTGACTAGTTCTTTCCAAGGTCAAAAAATTGAACAATCTTGATGCATCACTTGGTTTACAGATTTCAATTTTTTTGACATGCAGTGGAATTTAGAATAATAGATAATGCTAAGATTGCAGTTGGATGACCTTGATGAGGAAAATTGATCGAATGAGAAAAATATGATAATGTTTAAGTAAATTAATGTAATATGATAATGTTTACTAACGCTTAATGATATTTGCATATAACATTAATGTAATAATGCAGTAACATCTATAATGTGTAACAAATAATATTGGCGATATAACAATTTTATAACATTCTGTAAAACCGCAATTCCACTAATTATTCAACATACTTGCAAAATAAGTTACAAAAATCTGAATTTTAATTGTGGCCTCTACCCCTCGGCGCGTTGCGCAAAGATGTCGGAAACGTTCGTCCCGGACGAAGATAGTGTGAGATACAGCGTTTAAATAACACCAGAGAAGATGAATGCAATATTTATTGATAGGAGACGTATTGTTCGCAGAGACGGCATAACTCTGATTGATTAATTTCAGTGAACATTGCCACAGGACGCCACGTGACGTGGTACTTTACGACCACGTACGCACAACGGTAATTAACCTTTCTCGTAGCGATCGACGGCTGTGATTGGCTGTGACCCCTTCGAAAAATATCTATTCGTCCTCTTTTTAATAAGCGCGACTTGACTTTCGCTTGACTTTCTAAAATTATTGAGCGACGATTCTGTACAAAGCAATATTTAACTACATCAAGTAATATTTGGAATGAATCATGCGGATTTTTGATGTAGTATTTAAATATTGTGACTGTTAACCCTTCCTGTAGGAAGGATGTAGTATTCAAATATTGTGACTGTTAACCCTTCCTGTAGGAAGGATGTAGTATTCAAATATTGTGACTGTTAACCCTTCCTGCAGGGAGATCGAATTAGGCGTGTCATTAAAAAATTAGCTACTTATCTGGAAAAGCACCTAATATAATTTTTATTAGCATTTACGTTTAACACATCATGATCCACTACATAAAGTATCTCAACTTCATTAACACTAGATTGCCGGAGTGAGTCAATTTGACTCACTTGTGATTTTTTCAAGTTTAAGTATCATATGAAAGGAATAGAAGTAAGGGCGTTTGTGCTAAATGTAATAATAAAATCTGCGAAAAATGTATTTTAAAAACAGCTATATATATGTAAAAATTGTTTTGAACAAACTTTCTTAAAAATAAAGTTTCATTTTTTTTTTAAACTTCAATTTTTATGTTTGAGTCAAATTGACTCGTTTCAGGTAAAATTGGTATATACCCAACATCCGGCAATCTAGTGTCAAACAGATTTTTGATTTATTAACGGAAGATATATCAATTAGTATAGAAAGAATGATTTTAGTTCCAAAAATACTGTATTGTAAGGGTTGGAAATAAGAATTTGAAGTAATTAATTCAAAAATAAAAGAATTTTGAGAATAGATACGGAATAAATGAAGAAACATAAAAAAAAGCACAGTATTGTGAGGAATAAGTTGCATCTAACAAATAACGAATTGAGGTTATGGTACTTTTCAGAATTCGAAGAATTAGTTGAAGTAATACATGCACCTAAATAAATACATGTACCTACTTAACACTAGAACTACCAAAGCAATTAAAATGTCTAATTGGTAATTATTCTTAGCAATCTTATAAATTCATTTTACCACGCTTCCAAAATTTACTATGACTTTCTGCAGTAAGTATAAATAAAGATTTGTTTCCTGTGTATTCCATATTTTTTTATGCAATTTTTAATTTGACCTGTTCCATGCAAATAAATACACTGTAATCGCCAGTAGTTCTAATGTTAAAATATCTTCAATCCTGTTTTACATTTACAATCTTATTAGCGTCAGCGTACAATATTCGAGTTTTTATTTATTCGTCGCCTCAAAAATATGTTCGTTCGTCTCTATCGGAAAGGTGCATCTAATTCCAGGTGGAACGTTGCATAGAATTAATTATTTTAACGAGGAAGCAGTTAGGAGGACTCGAAAGAAATCTCATTCCTTTAGCCTGAACGAATCGTTAAGTCTCACCTTACAAAGCAACTGCTGCTTTTGCAACGAGTTCAACGACCTAAAACTGAAAGCCACTCAACACCACTCAACGGGCACATAAAGGTACTTCTCGTCAACAAACTCGAGTACCTGCTGTAAAATATGACATTCGCAAACGAAGCTACCAAACCCATCATATTCTGAAACCGATGGTTGAAAAGAAAACGCAAAAAAAGAAACGTACCAACTCCGTTGAACAAAACTCGGCGAGAAAACAATTGGTTTTAATCAGACGGTTAATATTTATGCAAATTCATGGTTTTCATAAATGCAACTTAACGAAGTAAATCTAAATGGAAATTTGTTTCACCCTCTAAGACTATATATCATGTTGGATGTTTTGTTTAAATTTCCAATAAATGCATAAATATCCTCAGCCTAATTAAACTCATTAGAATAATAAGAAAAATGCACTTCTGACTTATCCTTGGACTTTCTCTGCTATTTTAAATTGCCTAAATATAATGTTTTATTTAACTTTGTCATTTTAGGTGTTTCTGTTACAATTAAATTTCGGAAAAAGATATCCTACAAGAATTTCTAACCAATTATCATTGAGACCAATGTATAATAACAATATTTTAGTTTTATTAAAAAGAGTTAATAAGATACAAAAGTTAGTTTCGTTTCTTTTTCTGGAACACTATATTATTTTTATTTGTATATAATACCAAAACCAAAAAAGGGAATACGGATTAAACCCAAACACCGCCATGATTTCTCAGGAACACTAAAAAAGACGTTATCAGGTATCTAAAAGGAACCTAACTATTTGATAAAATATAAAGAGGAAAGTCCAGTAAGTCGCTAAAAACCTCAAAGTCAATGCGACTCTAAATCTTATATATAGTAGTGGACAAAAGTTTAAGACAAGAGTAGAACAAAAGTCAACAGAAATTTGTGGCGGAAATACGTCACAGAAGTTACCGCCCCTAGCAGTGAATTCAAAAAAGATACTAACCAGTCGTTACAATTTACGGAGAAGAAAGGGACAAGAGAAGAGATCGATTAAGGAAGTCAAAAAATTATATCGTAAATAATTGAATAATGCCATCGAGTGGATGCGAGTTGAGCGATAGTCGTGCGAACGTAGAATGTTTGAACTAGAGTGTTTCTAATGCGCGAAAGATGAACACTTGAGAAAACTGAGCGACTGAGGAATTTTGGGTGAACGTGACCGAATGCATCGAGTGAGAAATGTTTAGAATTAGAAAGAAAGGAAATGAGTGTTTGGAAGAATATGTGACGCGGAAAATGCGAGCGCGAGGTAGAAAGGGTTCGACTATGAAGGCAGAAAGAGTTTGACTGTGAAGGGAGAAAGATTTTGACTGTGAGGGCAGAAAGAGTGTGATTCTGAAGGAAGTAAGAACACCATAGTTGCTAAGTTGTAATCTCGTTTAAGTTGTTATCATTAAACTATTTTAAATATACATGTATTAATAATATTCTAATCACTTCACTTTATTCTATTCACACCTGAGCCCTATCATCTCACTCTACTAAATAAATAAAAGTAGAACTTTCCTATATAAATGTTACTAATTTTTAGTGTGCTGTATTAACCACAAATTGCTGAGAATAATAGTAACTGTTCTTTCCCAAATTCAGCTCATGAATTCCCAAAACACCCGGTCAAACTGACCGGTCTCGCAAGCCTAGCATTGAACTCGACCTTCGATAATGTTCCCACAAATAAATAAAAGTAGAACTATCCTATATATATGTTACTAATTTTTAGTGTGCTGTATTAGCCACAAATTGCTGATAATAATACCAATTGTTCTTTTTCAAATTCAGCTCATGGAGTCAATTGCTGAGAACAATAGTAACTGTTCTTTCTCAAATTCAGCTCATGAAGTCCCAAAACACCCGTCAAACTGACGGATTTCGTTAACCTAATGTTGAACTCGACTTTCGATAATTTTCCTGCAAATAAATAAAAGTAGAACTTTCCTATATATATGTCACAAATATTTAGTGTGATTTATTAGCCTCAAATTGCTGAGAATAACAGTAACTGTTCTTTCTTAAATTCAGCTCATTAAGTCAATTGTTGAGAATAATAGTAACTGTTCTTTCTCAAATTCAGCTCATGAATTCCCAAAACACCCGTCAAACTGACCGGTCTCGCAAGCCTAGCATTGAACTCGACCTTCGATAATGTTCCCACAAATAAATAAAAGTAGAACTTTCTTATATATATGTTACTAACTTTTAGTGTGCTTTATTAGCCACAAATTGCTGAAAATAATAGTAATGGTACTTTTTCAAATTCAGCTCATGAATTCCCAAAACACCCGTCAAACTGACCGGTCTCGCAAGCCTAGCATTGAACTCGACCTTCGATAATGTTCCCACAAATAAATAAAAGTAGAACTTTCTTATATATATGTTACTAACTTTTAGTGTGCTTTATTAGCCACAAATTGCTGATAATAATACCAATTGTTCTTTTTCAAATTCAGCTCATGAAGTCCCAAAACACCCGGTCAAACTGACCGGTCTCGCAAACCTAGCATTGAACTCGACCTTCGACAATGTTCCCGCGCAAACGCTCCGACCGAACCTCCGCGGCATTCTCTCGCGTATCCCAGCAATTTCGATCGAGAGTCGGTCGAAAGATCAGGACGGTTGATTTTAAATTCGAACCTCGAGCGATTACACTGCCGGGCCGACAATTCGCTGAACGATTAATCATATTAATTGCACGCGGTCTGGCCGGCCCGCTTCACGAGGCACCGCGAGCTTAAGCTGCTTAATTATAAATTGTAATTAGCGCTCGCGCGGCCACGCAGCTTCGATTAATTAACTGGCCGGTCCTCCTCCTCCTCCTCCTCCTCTTCCCTCCCTTCCTCCCGTAGCTTCGCCACGCTCGCAAGCCGGGGGCTCTTAATTATTAATTGCCGGGACCAGAAGCACGCATCCGGCTGTTCGTCGCGACACTTGCTTCCCTCGATCCTTCCCTTTCGCTAGTTTCTCGGTCCGTGGTCGCGGGAAACGTGCTCCGTTCTTTTTTCTGCGATTCTTTCTTTTCTTCCCCGTTTCAAGTTAACCTCGTGTTGACCGTAGTCGATTAATGTGCTAGTTTTCGCTGCGGAATTCTAAGGAACGCATAAAAAATTGCTGCGTACTCGGATGAGTGAATTATAGAGCAGAGGTGTCCGAAGTGGGGAAATTCTAGGGGACATGCCACATTTCTCTTCAAAGCACTTGATGTCTTCCCGCGCGCATAAAATTATACATTACTGAGAAACAAAATTTGGAAGAAATGGTTTTTAACTGGCGACTTTGCATTGTAGAAACCTGGCAACTCTGCTTTCACGTCTAGTATTCAAATTAAATTATAATTTAAAGTCTCTCTTGTAATTTATCAATTGCATGTATATGTATACTGTTTCATTTAAAAAAAAAATGAATAAAAATAACTTGATTTTCTGCATTTTTTCCGTTCATTTTCTTTAAAAAAAATCGTTTTTGACACACGCGCGCGCGCGCGCGCGCGCGCACACACACACACAAAATATATATATATATACACGTAGAAAAAGAATCTATAAATCTATAAATGAAAAGCATCTACATTTTTATTGGAAAAGTACAAATATAATTTAAAAGATATAGACGATCCACGCATAACATGGTTTCATTCTAATATCAATGATAATATTAATTTACTATTATTAATTTACTATCTCTAATACCTATACAAGTATTATGTTCTACTATAAATTGTTAAAGAAAACCAATAATAAGTACACGTAGAAAAAGAATCTATAAATCTATAAGTCTATATCTTTTAAACTGGATTTGTACATTTCTAATATACAAATCCAGTTTAAAAGATATAAACAACTCACGCATAATACGATACTCCTATAACTCAGTTTCTTTCTAATATCAATGTTAATACGTTCACTATTAATTTACTATCTCTGTTGCCTATGCGAATATTACGTTCGACTTGAACACAATTTCGATCACTCCCAAGAGAAACTGTTAACGCTAGATTTAGGGACATTTCTTGTATATCTATTTACAATATACATGTATTAAGGAATAAGGTACATATCAAACAAAATTTGAAATTGCAGAACTGAGAGAGAAATAGATTTGGGTATATTTGTATCGCTTAGCACAAATTGCTAGGAACAATAGCAATTGTTTTTGCAAATTTTGCTCAAAAAGTTCGAAATTCGTTAAATTGACGGGTCCAGTAAACCTAGAGTTAATAAAACTATGCGTTTAACTTTAATTAAAGCTATCAAATATACAGGATAGGCTTTCTCGAGAAAAAAAGAAAAACAGGAACAAGCGAAACGTGGTTAAGAAAAAAGATTTCATTCGGTGATTTCAGCACTCTCAAGACAAACTATTAAAACTAAATTTGTATATCTATTTCCAATATATATGTATAATACTAAGGAATAAGGTATACATTAAGCAGAACTAAGAGAGAAATAAATTTGAGTATATCTGTATCACTTTGCAAAAATTGCTAGGAACAATAGCAACTGTTTTTGCAAATTTTGCTCACGAAATAAGCCTAGTGTTAATAAAACTATGCGTTTAACTTTAATTATGGCTGTCAAATATACAGGTTAGACTTTCTCGAGAAAAAAAGAAAAACAGAAAGAGGTGAAATGTGGTTAAGAAAAAAGATTTCATTCGCTGGTTTCATCACTCTCAATATAAACTATTTACACTAGATTTGTATATCTATTTCCAATACATATGTACTAAAGAATAATACATACATCGAATAGAATTTAAAATTGCAGAACTGAGAGAGGAATAAATTTTGGTACATTTGTATCACATAGCAAAAATTGCTAGGAGCAGTAGCAATTATTTTTGCAAATCTTGCTCACGAAGTTCGAAACTCGTCAAATTGACGGGTCCTGTAAACCTAGTGTTAATAAAACTATGCGCTTAACTTTAATTAAAGCTATCAAATACAAGTAAACTATCAAACTAT